>CANYBF010074934.1:0-22307 GCA_948192965.1 Dalechampia spathulata
AACACTTAACCATGAAGCTTACTTCCATTAACATGCATTTTCATATAAACATCATCACATCATACCCATTAATCGCATACTTACACATATATATATACACGTCTACATACATACATACACCCTAACAATCATACGTATACGCACAAACTACTAGAGTCCTAGACGCGGGCGTAACAGGAATAAACCCTTTACTTAGAACGTAGAGTGAGGTACTAGGTTTGGCAATCCTTCCTCTAGGTTTGGTAAGAAAGCATCTGTAGTTAAGGGATCAGAAAACATAAGCAGCCTTCCCTCTCAAAATTTTAATATGCAAGAACCTCGACCACAGATGATGGGTAGCTTTGCTCTAAGGAAAGTTTTGAGTATAAAATGCTTTCTTCATAATAGACCATACAAAGTGGTACAATGTCCTCATAAGGGAGCTATGAGTGCTTTGAGGACTATTAATAAAAAGGAAGAGCTTAGAAGGGATGATAGCGATAGAGATCAGAATGAAGTTACTATGGTAGGAGCTCTTCATTTCTTAGGAGCTCTTGAAAGTCAGAATGTGGTAAATCATAGTTCCTTTGAGAGAGGATTAATGTATATGGACTTTATGCTCAATGGGAAGTCTCTTTGGATGCTAATTGATACAAGGGCTATAAATAACTTCCTCACAGATTTGGTAGTTCCTCGATTAAAATTATAGGCGTAAAAAGATAATGGGAAGCTTAAAGTGGTGAACTTTGAGGCAGTTAAGATAATAGGAGTCACCCGTAAGGTTATCTATTGAATGGGGCCTTGGACTAGGAAAGTGGACTTCATAATGATGCTTATAGATGATGTTGATTTGGTGTTGGATTTCTTAAAGAAGAGCCGAGCCATACCAATTTTGATAGTGAATTATCTATTGTTAATAAGAGATTAACCTTATGTTACTATGGTAATAATGAGTCTAATTTATGAAAAGAAAGTGCTCTCAGCATTACAGTTTAAGAAAGGGGTGAAACAAGGGGAGCTAACTTATGTAGTAGTTTTGATGTTACATATGATGAAAAGAGGAACCAAAATGTCCTTTAAGGATCAAAGAAGTAGTAGCGGAGTTTGAGGATGTTATGCTAGAAAAGTTGCTTAAGATTTTACGGCCTCATTGTGGTATTGATCATACTATTGAACTAATCAAGGGGCTAGACCTTTTGTGAAGGCTCCCCACTATATAGTCTTACTTGAATTGGCAGAATTAAGAAAGCAATTAGATGAATTGTTGGAGGTAGGATTTATCCACCCTACAAGACTTCATTTAATGCTCTAGTTCCTTTCTAGAAGAAGCAAGATGAAAACTTGCAGCTATGTATAGATTATCTGGCTCTTAACAAAATCATAATATGGAATAAGTACCCTATACCGCTGATTGCTTATCTATTTGACCAACTAGGCTAGATCAAATACTTCATGAAGTTTGATTTGAGATCAAGCTATCATCAAATGAGGGTGACTGAATGAGATAAGTTGAAGATTACTTGTATAAGTTGAACTTATAAGTCAAAAAAAATAAGTTGGATAGAGGAAGCTTATTATTTTAAAACTTATAAGCATGGTGCTTATAAGTTTGTTGGACCAACTATTTTACCATATTACCCTTATATAATTATAAAATTTCATCCTTTGTCCTTATTTTAAATATAAAAACAAAACTCATCTAATAACGTTTATATTACTATTCAATTTAAAATTTATTGTGAATTTATATTTTCTTTATTCTCTTAATTTTTATACGTGAATTCATTGATTTCAATATTCTTAATTATTTTAAAATTTAATTTTAAATATATTACATTATGTTAAATTTGTTAATTTTTATTCCATTAATTTATTCATTTATGAAATTTTAAAATAGATTACAAGTTGTAAGAACAATAATATTAAAATATAAAAATATTCATCTTATTACAAAATTAAACTTTTCATATAAATTACATCAATATTTTGATAAAATAACTACATGCCCTTTTTAGTTATTTTAACAGTAAGTTTACTTATAAGTTAGTTTTTATCAAATATTTCATTTCTTTATCAATCACTCATAAGTTTTTAACCAAATATTTAACTATTTAAATTTTTAATACTTATAAGTTCAAATTAACTTATAAGGATTAAATGTTTATAAGTTAATTTTTATTAGCTAAATCAAGCAATCTTTTAACTTTTTTTTTAATTTATAAACTTGATTTATAAACTCTTCAATAATGTAAAACTAATAGAAGGTAGGTTATTTTAAAATTTATAAGTTTTTATAAGCTAAAACAAATATTCGAAAACTATAGGTTATTGGAATAACTAATTTTATATATATATATAAGAGGAAATAGGCCACTTACATCAAATCAGGGTTGACATTTATTCTGATCTGTATACAAATAATTTGCATGGATGTGAAAGCGAAGAGAGGATGAATCTATTTTAATTCATATATTCCTTTATGCTTTTCCCCTCCTCCTTACCCACATTCTATTCCAACCTTTAATAATTTCCTTATTTTAAATTTTTGACTCTTTTTTTTATCATAAAAAAATTAATTATAATTTTAAATTTAAGTAATTTATTTTCATTTTATTCCTTTTTTTATGAAAAAAAAGCATGTGGTTCTGGAATATCCTTTACCTTATGTTAATTTCATTTTAATAGAAATAATTTTATCTCTATAATATAATATGATATGATATAAGATATATATATATAGATATTTGGGTACAAAGAGTACAATTACACTTAAAATTCGTCCAAGTATAGACGTTGATGGGTGTACAAGTGATTTTGCTTCAATTTCTATATCGCATTAGATAGAACTTTGTTTGCCCCACTACCCTATTCCTCTTTGGTGGCGGTGGTGATTTCGTACCAGCCAAAAAGACATATTGCACAACAGGAAAATACTTTAATTTAAAATTAGATTAATCTTTCTTCGATATAAGCGGGATCAGAGCAACGATAAACAGTCCATGAAAGGGCAGCGTGTCCACTAGGCTACACGCCATGGACAAAAACTTGGTTACTTGGATTTAAGGCACAAAAAACAACAAAAAACGGAGAGATGGGAAAATATCAGACATGCATGGTTGCTGTTCACTTTCCGCCACTGTTGTTAGTTCCATGGTCAGGTGCCTTAATCGGCAATTCTTGGGCAGCACCCTTTTCGTCTATGGATGGAATTTCGCCTGATGAGTAGTCCTTGCTTTTACCCCACACCACCGCATATAGCCCGATCGCGATTATCGCTCCTCCAAGTATACTGTGAAGTGCCATCGGAGAAAGTTAGTAACTAATTAAGTAATTAAAAAGATAGTTAACTGAATGAATTTTGGATAAAATGAGATTTAACTGTGAGAGCAGAATTACATATGGTAATGCTGTACCTTCCAAGATAAAGCTTCTCGGCTAAAATGATGGAGCCGAGAGCAGCAACGATGATCATGCACAAAGGGTTAAATGCCGTAACAAATACTGGTCCTCTTGCCTTCATCACAATTCCTTGCACATAGTAAGTGATTCCAGAGGTAACCACACCCTGAAATTAATTAATAACATACCAATACTTCCATTAATTAATTAATTGTTCAACTTTAAAAAATTAACTTATATATAAGATAATTGATGAGATTATATAATCTTACAGTATAAACAGGAGCGAGGAGCCTAGAGTCCCACCCAACTGCCCATGCACTAGGGTGGTGAGCAACTACCAATGCCACTGCCAAACTCTGTACGGTTCCGGACAAGCATATCAACGACGAGAGAGATAGCTCCGCTGGGTACTTCTTTAATGTTACAGACTGCATAATCATTATTCTCGATATAGTTAAGTCGTTGAATTCACAGTTTCTTTTTTTTTTTTTTTTGATAAAAATCTACGTAAATCTGAGCGATCCTAAGCATTTATTTTGAAAGTAACTTTTAAATCAACATGTAATTGTCAGGTCCATGAATACCTGCAATATGTAGAAAGCAGACCAGGCAACACAACCTAGAAGGATCAATAGAGTTCCGGTCACCCAATGTTTGTCAGAAGCATCAGAACTGGCATGTTGAGAAATCCTGCCAGAGGTCATAAAATCAAGCACAGGGCCTTTGTAGAGTGCCATAAGCAGTGCTCCTCCAAAGGTCACAAACGTTCCAATTACTTTTGCTTGACTTCTGATTTCCTTAATTTTAATGCGCTCTAACCTGTCAATTAAAATACATGAAAACTATACGATGAGATGGTTCCAGAAAACACCTGATCTTACATAATTATTGAAAAATTTTCATTGAACGTGTAATCCCATAAAGAGAACAATCAATAAATCACCTGAAGATTACGGCAAGCACAAAAGTGACAGAGGGAACAGCATTCATGATGGCAGAGGTGTATGTTGTCGATGTGTACTGCATTCCCAAGTAACTAAAGCCCTGGTCAAGGATTGGCCTGTTTGCCAAGCATACATATGAATGCATAAGTTAGAATAAAATGAAATTAATACTTAATTAATTATTGCTTAGTAAGGTCATTAAAACAAGAATAGCACTAATTCGTCAGCTGGTCATAGCATAAGTAAAATGTACAACCACTTACTCTAAAAATCCAAGCGCCAGTATCTGCAGAAAGACTTTGAATGTCATTTTTGGTCTTATTTTCCTGCATAAACAGCAACAATACTATGTTTTAAAAATAGTTATGTCGCTCATTCATATGCTAAACTATATATATTTTCAGTCTTAATTAAACTATATGTATTTGAATGTAAATTTTCTTAATATATGATAAAAAATAAGAAGAAAATAAATCAATAAAAGCTTATTATAATTTTATAGCAAGAAAGAGGGAAGAAGAAAATGTTGTCGCCAAAAGGCTGAAAGCATCTCCGTCGTCAATGGAAATATTGTTAGCAAAACATCTTTTTTCTTTTCGTAACATGCATCATAAAATAAGAATGAAAGAAAATGGTTTACTGTATATATACAATAAAGAAATCAAGCACAGAGGAAGTCAATCAACCTTTCGAGAAAAATAGCGAAAGGAGCAAGAACTAGGGCAGCTACGGCGTTACGATAAACAACGAGGACATAACGATTCATTCCATGGTTAAGGGTAACCATGCTGATAATATAATTCCCGGCCGAACCAAATTGCAAGCACACCATAAGGATATAAGGTCTCAAGTTGTACAAAATATCGTTGAAATTCCCCATGTTGCTCTTTTCCTTTCACTGAATCTCTGAAGAAGTATTACAAGAAGAGAAGGCAGTGCAAGTGAATGAGATGAGATACTCAGGAGAAAATTCGAGGCTTCTTTATAAGGCAAAAAAGCAGGAAAAAAAATATTATTGAAAGAACGAAATCCACTCAAGAATATATTATTTTTAGAGTGTAATGCTTGCTTATTCGATGATCATGTCATACATATTTCTTCTGTTTTACTAATAATCTTTTCTTTTTCCAGAAAAAAAATGACTCGTTGTTCATGCATGGCTTTCTTACGTGGAAGATGTATCTTGACAATGGAAGTTTCTCCAACTTATTTTTATTTTTTTATTTGAAATTTCAATTTTATTTGATTTATTGCTTTCTTGCAGCATCTTGGAATCCGTGTTTCAGGTTTTCATCGTGGAACTTGCGTTAACAAGTGCATGCCATGTTCCAAATATACAAATTATATTATTATGTTTAGTTAGGAATACACACGTATATATTTAAAATACAGAATAATATATTGCATCATATGGAAGTCCTCCTCAAGGTTTATAAATAAACATAATTATATTTTTAAAAAAAATCAAACTTAGAAATCAGAATTCAATCTGAACAATAAAATATTAAGATTTCACATACGTAAGTCACTCAATTGAACTTAGAAGAATGTTCATAATTGTTCAGAAAAAAAAAAAAGAAGAAGAAGATGGATGTATATTAGATATTTATATTATATTATATTGAATATATATTATATACAAAGTTGAGTGGTGTCTGAACTAATTCTATGACACCTGAAAGAGTGGGAATATTAAAGAAAGGATGGGGAAAGTGATGTTACATTTCATCCACGAGAATTGATGTGGAAATAAATTTGTGAAGAAAGTAAGAAAAGAAAATAAAATAAAAGGGTGTAGGAATGGAGGCAGAAAATGAGGGGAGAAAGAAAGGAAGACAGAAATCCATATAAGGAGGTAGGGGAGAAGTTTTGGCATAGAATAAATAAAGTGAGTTGGTGCAATGGAGTTATGGATTCCACATAGAATTAAAGCAGGTTTGCCATGAACGCATCATACAAATGGGAAACATGTATCTTTACATGCCTACCTGATCCCAACCCATTTCATACATTCTTCCTTTTCTTTTTATCATCCTGCTGTCATTAAATTCATCTTTTCACGCATATCATTCAATATATATATATATGTGTGTGTGTGTATATATATATATATTGTACGAGCACCCATTTTTGCATCACCTTCTGATTCGATATCCTTTGATTCTTACACATGAAAAATGACTTGTGATTCTGATTCACTTCATCTACCGAATAGTGTGAATTCTAAGTTTCATAATATCCGTAATAGAAAAGCTTGTTTTATGGCATGACGATCAATTAAGAAAAGAATCAAAAAGCATTATTTATTTTCTACTAAATCAAAAATTCTTCAAACTCGACAACAAGAAATTTAGTTAATTAATAAATTTTAATCTTTTTTTTTACTTTATAAAACATCGTTAAAACTATTAAATTATATAATAAAGGATAATTCTTTCTTTTTAATATCATTAAGAAGTGTCAAAATTTGAATACAGACCTTTTCAAATAAATTAAATATTGATGTAAATTATTTAAGTTAATTTTAATTTTAATTTTTTTTAAAAAAAAGTAAAAATTGAAGTGAAGAATATAAAAACATCATGTAACCACGTCATATTCCAAACATGATCATTAGGGGAAGTGAATCTGCTGCTTATTTAATTTTTGTGAGGAATATTTACATTCATATTCCTTTTTGATATTTTCTGCATCCTCGAATCATTTTATTCCTACAAAAAATTCTATTTTTTTTTCTTTTTTTTGATAAATATTAAGTAATAAATAAATTGAGTATTTTAATTAATATTAGGCCACGAACTGAATTTCATAGGAATGCTTTCAGGTTAAAAGAATTTGAATCCTATAAAATTTTAAATTTATTTATTTGATTAAAAATATGAAATCTATCGTATTTTAATAATAAAATTAAATATTATACATTTTTTGAATAAAAATTTAAAATATTTTATTTTTTTATAATAAAATATAATTTGAAAAATGTATAAAATATTTAAATTTCATAAATGATTAGGAATGTAAATAAGTTAAGTTGAGTGGAGGTTTGCCTTGTTTAAGATTAGTTTATTTATAATAAAGCAATCTTTTCAAAATTATTTGATAAATGACAAGCTTGATAGAATTTTAAACGAGTATAATAAATATAAATTATAAAATAAATTATTTAATTTTTATTTAAAATAAAAAGTTATTAATAAAAATGTTATATTTGTGAATATTGATGATTTATATTAATAATTAAATTAATGATATTTTTATAAATAAGTTAAATATTATTTAATTTAAATTTGGTTTATTTATTTTATTAAATAAATTGTTAATAAATTAAAGTGAAGGGTTGGAATTATTTACAGCCGTGTAGAGAGACATCCAATAGATAGGGGGGTTGGGGGGAGATAACCTGGCGTCTGGATTATGGAGAGGGGCGACATGGTGAAGCTATTTAATAATGTTATGGCGAGTGAGTAGTAGAGATTCCGTCGGGGAGTAAGTAAGAATATAAAAACGTGAATGAAGGTTGTGTGGTGGAAAACGCTTGGATTTGATGTGGAATCTAACATTTGTCAACTGTAGAAGTGGACCAAAATCCACTCAGATCCTCACCCACTTCCCATTTCCATCTTAATTATGTTCATTTAATATTCTTAATCATTAATTTATCATGACTCAGCCTGCAAATGCGCACGAGACCAACATCTAAATCAACCTTCCTTTTTATAATAACCTTTTTCTCATTTCATTATATATATTATTATTAACTATAATACGAGGATTATGTAAATATCATTATAAAATTTCAAATACTCAACTCTTCCTCTTCAATTTACATAAATATAATTATATATATATATGTATAGAGTTGTAGTACAGGATAGGACCCTACAGACGGACATAAGAGCCAAAAACAGACGATCGGCCTTTCAAGTCAGTACTTTTCGATCCATCCATAAAAAAAAATTTGATTCCATTTTTTCTTATTTCTCCATTAAATGGTTCAGTTAAAACTTTAAATCCATCTTAATATATTTTTAATTAATATGATACATATTTTATAAGTGAACTTGTTTCTGTAGGCATTATATTTTTTTATTAATTAGACATTAATTTAATCTATATTATAAATATATAAGTGCAAGCTTATAATAATAAATTAATTTTACAACAATTATCAACGAAACTTTAAATAGTTGATTGGTTAATTAAATCAATCAAAAAATTTAATTTGGTTTAGTAAATGAATACAATTTGATTATAAATTTTTGATTACAGAAAATCAATACCCTTTTCATAAACTTTAATCATACAGTTAATAATAATTATAATGGAAACTTAAAGACTAAAAAAATCAATAATTAAATACAAAAAAATTTATTCATTCAACTCAAACCAGTTAATTATCAATTCTACTCTTTCATAATTTTTCTAATAATCTCTTTTTAAACACATAAAATCTTCATCATGATTAATCATTAATCAAATCACGCTTTAAATGTTATATGTTACTAATGGATTAGAATAATTTCATTACATGACATGCTCTTAGATCATTTATAAATAATATTTCTTATATTTTTTACGAAAAATATTCATTTAGATTTGATTACGATTGATAAATTTAAGCTATAGAATTAGGGATTAATTTGTCAAAGCGATTAAAAAAAAAGAAATTGAATTAAATGTACTTGTTTTTAAATGAAGGCTAGCATTTAAAAAATTAAAATTTAGAATAAATAAAATTTAATTTAATTAAATATCAAACAATTTTAATTTGATATAATTAATTTAATTATTTGTAATAAAATCAATGCTATAATTCCTATTTGATTTGATTAATATAATTAAATCAAATTGAATGAATTAATATTTTTAAAAAAATTAAAATTTTGCAGAGACTAATATAAGGGGAGAAAATGTCGTCAATATTGAATGAAAAGGAAAGTGGATATGGGCAAAGAAAAAACAATAAAAGAAAAGGAATAGCCATCATCACACAAGTAGCAAGGCCGAATTGGGTTGTGACGAAATATTTTCAAAATATTATAAATAATAATAATATTTTATAGATATTTATAAAAATAAAGTCGAATATAAATTAAATACAAAAAATTTCAGGAATATTTTATGTAAATTTGATAAAAGTTTATCATTTTTATAATTGTTTCAAAGTAAAATAAAATTTATTATTTTTATAATTATCTAAAAAAACTTGTGTTATTATTGTGATAATGTTTGGTGTGTTTTTATTTATCTTTGATTAATTTGATTTAAATGGAAATGAAAATACAACATAAATTCCAAATTTCGCTGGAGACAAACGTTTCTTTAATTTTAATATTATATATATAATTTATATATAATGATAAAATGACCATATAATATAATATATCATATGTATGTATATAATGATTCGTAGAGCTGCATGGTGAAGGTGACCGGTGCACAGTGGCTAAGTGAGGAACGCATTCTGGGTTGTTGGTCAAGTGGAGGTTAGGTTGGCTGTTTGTTCTCATCTTTCATAGTTACACACCACTTCTTTTCCATGACTTCTTCATCACAGCTTCCACCTCCTCCCCCATTCAATTTCATCACCACTTTTACTATCTCAGTTCATATCATCTCTCTCATTTTAAATCCAATTTTAAGCTGAAGATTCCCATTAATATTGAATGTAAAGTCAATCCTATTCATCTAATGTTAATAATCAAATTATTAGATTGTAAATATTATGATTATATTGTCAATTTCTATTAATATTTATTATTATAATTAGGATGAATATAAATTAAACGAAAAGTGAATAGAGATTAGACTCAAACTCAACAATATGTATAAATATAATATAAAGAACAAAAATTTGACCAGAGAAAGTCAAATGAATTCATATGAATAATCATAATTCTGTCGCAGGAATTATCGGGATTTTGTAGTATTATTAGTTATTGTGTGATGGTAGTTGCTTCCCAATCAGCTTGCATGACGCAGACAGGATTCATATAATTTATCCAGTCCCTTGATGTGCTTCTCAACAACATCTAATTACTTGTCAATTTCCATACAATTTATTCATATATCCCATTTTCATTTCATTATTAATCTCTTTTTTCTTTATGACAAGACACCATCATCCCCTCCTCAGTATATTTGTGGCATCATGCTCCTACTATTTTTCATATTTGGTGATGCAAAAAGATTCAGATTTAATCATCTCCATATATACTCAGTTTTATATTCATAATATTCTATTCTATGTAATATAATTATTCAAGTTCAAGTTTAAGATCTCTAATTATATTATTATAATAGATTTATAGTTTCATTTTCAAAGATAAATGATTTTATCATTTTGTTTATAATCTGTGATTTAATCAAAATATAATTTCCGATGCAGATTTTGAAGATTATATAAAATCAGATGTGGGTTAGTTGATGCATGCTTCAAATTTCAACTGGTAAGACAAACCTTAATAGAAGATATATGCCTTTACACCTGGAATTATTATTATTATTATTATTCAATTTTCTGACAAGATTTTCAGGAGAAAATTAGGGCAAGGCAACATATATGGAAGCAATTTTTATTTTATTTATTTTTATGATAACTGTTTATATATTCATAATAATTCTAATAATATATCAAAAAAAAAAGGATGAAATATCTGGAATTGGCCAATGATCTGAGAAAGAATGATGGGTTAGTTTAATGGAATGCGGTCACTAGCCATTATGCAATTACACAAGTAAGAGCAATAAAATGAGGCGGATAACCTCAGCAAATAATTAATTTAATACGCATGATTAGAAGATATAATTGCACAAGTGTTAAGGCATTCTTACGATCTAGATCTTTTCCGAAAGTTGCTTTTGGGTTAGCACTAATCATAATTATCAACATGTTTCTCCATCACTGTACGTAGCATTAGTTTAAATAGTATGGAATTATTGAGCGTAATTAGACACAGCATTAACACCTAACCCATCAGCAAGGAAGCATCTAAATTATCTTCTTACGTGCACTATCATGAACCCTAAAAAGAAAATCAATATCATGAAAAGGGGCTGGTGAATGATAAAGAGAGAAGAAAATGTGTCTTCTTCTACTATAAAGCACAGGCATAAAGCCAGTCTAAAAAGTGCAATTATATTTTGTTTATCCTATTTATCAAATATAATCCATTACCATGGATTTTGATGGATCACATTCTAAAGCAAATTAAAGGCTTTCATGTGTTGTTTTCCCCCTCTCGTTAATGGAAATGAAAGCACCAATGGTGATTAAATTTAACAGAAGAAAATAATAATAATCTCGAAATAATATGGGTTTGTTACGATACCTTTAAACATGTATTTGATAGATGTATAGACTTATTGTTATTTAAAGAGTTTTATTATTATCATCAACAATAAATCCGATTCACATTTAAATTAATCCAATAATTTAATTATTCTAATGAATAATTCACATCAAAATATTAAATAAATTTCATTTAAAAATATTATAATAATTAATGATTTGGTTAGCAAATTGATGACAGAATAAAAAATAATGATTTTGTGGTTGCTTATGGAATCAAACTTGTATTATTATTTGCTTGTGCCACAATCCACGGCGCCAAGTCCAAAAGAACTTCCAGGAAAATGGACCTCTCTTTTACGTAGTAGCTTCGCTTTCAGCAAACTATCTGCTAAACTTCGACGAACAAAATCATTGCATATTGGAAGGATAAAAGCCCATATAATGCAATCTGTGAAATATGCAAAGATATATATGGATAAATATAGATTTATATGGAAAATCATTGGTAGCATGGAAAACTAAAAGGAGCGGTAAAAGAAGCAATGGGGAAGCGTTGCTTGTTAGAATAAGTCTGGTTTGAGTTGAGTGTTATCTTATCCATTGTTTCTGATGAGTATTCAAACTTCAATTCACTTGCTTTGCATGTGTCCTTTCTATTTGTTGGGAGACACATGATTCCTCCCCACCATCAAATATGTCATGAGACAGTCTTTCAAGGCTCTTCTTCCATTGCTCATTGGAAAACCATTTCTCTATCCTGTTTTGGCAAATTCTTTTTCTCTTGGCATACCATACAATTGGATTCATAACATAAAGCTAAAAGAAAAGCAATCCAATGCAAATAAAACCTTTTCTTATGGTGAATATATTTTATATATGAATATTTATTAATTTTGAATTGTAGATATATGGAAATTTATTTTTTCAAATTAAATTTTACACTCTCAGGTTATAGAAGTTTTAATATAATATGAAAGAATCACTATTAATTATGAAACTTAAGTTATTAGATAATAATTTAATTATAGTTTTATATATATCCTTAACCATTTTTTTCTATTTTCTTCCTTTTTTTGTTGGTAAGAAGCTTGATAAAAATAGATCTCTTGAAAGAATATAATTTTCATGAAATTTAAATTTATAATTTTTAAAATTAATAAAATTTCAAATTTTTTTATTTGATAAAAATATAAAATTCATGAATTTTAATAATATTGTAGTAAAATCAAATATTTTCAGGTTTGTTTATAAATAAGAAAATGAAGAAATTTTAAAAAAAGATTTCTGAAAATTCAAATTTCATCAAAATATAAAATCCAAACTTATGAAGAAATTTAATGTTTCATAAATTATTTTATTTTCTTTACAATCAAATAATCAAATTTCATAAATTCAAAAAAATTTTAAATTCTTATATTCGAATTACTTAGTATCAAATAAATTTTAAACTGATAAATAAGAAAAGATAAATTATTTTTAAAAATTGAAATATTATTTGGAATAAAATTAAAAATTTGTTAGGTCTGATTCTTGTAATGTATTTGGTTTAGAGAGAAATTGAAATTATGTGGAAAATATTATTGGAAAGCAAAAGGAGAAAAGCAAAAAGGAAAAAGGGCGAAACAAAAGATGAATCTTTTGGTCGAAGTTGAACCTTTGACTTGAATCCTTGAAATTATTGCCATGCAAGGACAGTTTGAACACCCTTTTGATTGTTTTCTTTTCAATGTCTTTAGGAACGGAAATGGAAAAAGAAATGGTAAACAAATGATTCTTATCTTCTGTACTATAAAAAGCAATGGCAGCAAAGGGCGAAGGAAATAAAAGACAAAGCAGTTATGATTCCTGAAAGAAAAAGGAAAAAGAGAAGATGATGATAGGCAACACTCCAATCACCTTATAGGTGGTGGTGGCTTGTACACTATCAATCATAAACCGATGGATCAGAAGATTTGTGTTCTCAACTATTCTGGTCAATGATTGAATTTTTCCTATCAATGCAAGGTATGTATAGCTCATAATGCATTTTTCCAAGTGGGAATTCGTTGTTTTACTTTGAAAAGACGTTCTTTAAGGGCCTGCCATGCATTGCAGCAGGCATGAGAAAACTAGTTGTGAGTTTCGTACGGGTTCAAGCTGAGTTCATCCCCGATTATGTTACCGTTATGGCAGTATGATCAATGGCAAAATTCAGGGAGACGACGGAGTAGCAGTTTTTTAGTAGCTAAATGCTGATTCGTTTAAACAAGGAGAGATTTAGAAAATAATTATAAGGGATACATAACTACGTATAAAAAAAACGATATTTTTAAAATAGATGCGATGAAGATCTAGAGAACAATAGCAAGCTTCACAACTAGGGTTTATGACTCCACAGTCATAGACACGTCGTGAAGGACTTGAATAGCTTTGCATGCATGATTCTGAAGTACGCACGTGGTAATCCTAGAACCAAGTGGCCTTGCAAATCCGACTAACACTAATAATTTATGTACCTACTTTTGTAATCTTGATTTTATTTTATATTCAATTCAATCATAAAAAAATACAATTACTCTAAACTTAAAAAATATGAAATTTCATCCAAATTTTAACTAGAATAACATATAATTCTGAAATGTTGATTTATTATGAAAAACAAAGGATTATGAGCCCTGGAAATCGGAAATGATCTTTGTAAATTGCAGGAAAAGGAAAAAGATATGATGGTAAGTGTTTTAAGTTAGAATTAAAAGTAATGAAAATTCAAAGATATGATAGTAAGTGTTTTAAGTTAGAATTAAAGGTAATTGAATGCACTATAATGTCAATTAATTTTGAAAAAGTTGATAGAGACTAAATTCCTAAAAAACCAACAAATTGATAATAAATATCTCAATATGAAGAATATTGATAATCATCAACTAATAGATAAAATTCTTCAATAAGTTTTTTTGTTTAAAATTATTATTCGATCAAATATATATTTACAGGTTACATAAAATTTTCTAAATAGTAAAAATAAAATAAAGATGCAGGAAAATTTAAAAATGGTGGACAAGCAATCACTAGCATTTAGTGTCTTAAACGAGGGGCGGTGGTAGAAGGGTGTTGGGGGTATCGTCACTCTTCTTCTGGACTCCCTTCTCTACGATTAATCTCTTTGTTTTGGATTCTTCTTTCCTCCATAACCTGTGGCTCAGTGGAAGTGGAAGAAAGAATAAACAGCCGCACTTGGAAGATAAAGATTGTTGAACATTTGGTTGATTTGGATTCATGAAACAAGTTACTAAAATTTATGATTTCAATTTCGAGCATGTTTACGTGAAATAAGTGCTCTCAGGTAACATACGGGAGCGTAACGTTTCTGGTTTTGCTCCAGAAATGTTCTTTGTACAAGCTTTTATTCGTTATACATGAAAATTCATGGTCAATTTCATTATTTTCATTCTAATGAATGAATGCATCGTAATACAAGCCCTCATGAATCTCAATTGCTAAGGGAACTATGCACCAAAAATTCATTTTATAATTCCAGCAAGCCTCTAGAAAGAATTGCTTGGATCTTTGCTGAGTTAATCGGTAGATTGGATCATTTCGTTCCAGGTAGAAAAATGGATCCCCAGAAACCTGTAGACCAATCTGAGGGAACTTGGTAGCTTCCTTGTGAAGAATTGGGTAGCAAGCTCATCATGCAAATTTGCTTTTTCCAAACAAAAATATGTCAGAGCAATAGGCATTGCTCTCTTCAATCAGATTATGACTAGATGGAACTGAATATGATACGACCATTAAAATCACTTTTCCATTAATGACAAACTGGGTAATATATGTATGTGTGAATCTAAATAAGCTTTTTCTTCCGAAAATAGCGCTTCAAGTACCACAACTGCAAACCTGAAGCCAAAATGCACACACCGAGAGACATGATACTGAACCAGGCGACTCTGGCATTAGTTCTCTCGCTCACTTCCCTCATCTCTGCTTCCCTGGAAATTGGCAATGATCAGAAAAAAAAAAAAGGGTGTTCACTTTAAATTAACTGTAGAATATTTCCTACTTTACGAGAACAGGAGGTGCATCTCTTTCCACTTTATTAATATCGACAGTAAGTATCGATGTAAAATACATCAAACCAACGAACTAAGCTTTTCTTTTTGTGTTTCTAGATAGTGGATGGCCATAGGCTGTAAGTATCGATGTAAAATACATCAAACCAACGAACTAAGCTTTTATTTTTGTGTTTCTAGATAGTGGATGGCCATAGGCTGATTCCAGCCTAGGCCATGAACCAGCCCAGAATCGAGGGGGTCCCACTTTAGTTCTAGTTCCCCCAACTTGAACGGGATCCACCAGTCTGCAGTTCCATGCATGTATGTAAAACACACACTACCAGATCCTTTTATCAGGAGTTTGAGAAAGCATAGGACAAAAGATAATCATCTGTTAAATATTAAAAATAGGGATACGGTGAGAGCTATACTGTTCCTTGAGATAGATCAGATTATCGTGAATGGATTGCACCGTTGCTTCAAGTCTCCTTAAGTCAAGTTCAACGCCCTGCATTATGAAAAAAAATCAAAATTTCGTTCAAGATAAAAGGCAAAAGGGACAGAATAGTGGAAGGTGCTACATGAAGGACTTGCCTCAATCTTTTCTTTCCTCGCCACTGAATCCCAATCCTTAGCTGCGATTCCAATTCTCCAGTCAAGACTTAAAGTTGTAGTTCCAGCTTGTTGCTGATGGTTGTCCAGCCAGAAACATGCCAAGTAGTTACCACCCTCCGAAGTTGTAAATGCAAACTGACCATGCGTAACATTTTCATTGTGGTGAAGATTGTTCCCATAAGGGGATGTTACCTGAAAGACAAGGCATAAGTCTATTTAACCACTGCACCATCTGGCAATTATTATCATAACCAATCCTAGCTTTCTTTTAAAGATCAAAGAATAAGAAGTATCCATGTTATGGAACATCACCCATGGAATACCAATAGATACAGAGAAAAATTGGAGTAATTAGCTAGTACCCTTGGAAGAAAATAGCAGTCGGTTTCTATCCTTTTCTTTTCCTATTAGCGATATTGGAGCCCATTCAACTATTGGCACTACTTAGCAACAACAAAATCAAAAAAATACAATGCCTAATAGAAGTCGCAAATTCAGCAGTTATAGGAAGAATTCAACAGTTGCAATTACAAACGTAAAGGTTATATGCCTACTCTCAGATGTACAGACAAGTTAGTAACAGCTAAGTACAGGGTTCTTTTGAAGGAACTTAAAATGAGAATAACATGTCTACGTCTCCAATCATGGAGAATCTTTTACCAACTCGAATGAATTACTTCCCGAAGAATAGGTTGTACATTTATAGGAAAGGCATCCATTGCTTATCTCATCTATTGGATTATCTTATCATACTTATCATCCCTATTGCATAAAACCCATACTTATCTGAATGAAAATGAAGAAGTAATAAGCTGAATTCATTGGCAATTGATGCCAAATTCTAATCTAGGCAGCGCTATTAAGGAGAGTAAGAAGTCTATAGTAGGCATGGCAAGCTAAAACCAACTAGCCTCAGTCGATATTTCTTGTTTTATGGTTTAAATTTTAGAAGTAAGAGATTGCAACTAAAAACCGAGGCGGTAGCAGAGCAGAAAGGCAAAACAAGCTAATTTCCAGTAGATAACCAGAAAACTTATTCTCAAAACCTAAGATCACTTCCATGATCAAGTAATCCTGAATTCTAATCACAAGGTAGATTAACAGATGACGCACTTACAAGTGATTATAGGCCTGATAATGGATTTAAACTAGCATGCTTCGGCTTTTAACTAGAAGAATCATCCAATAAATATCAATTCTTCCGTTAATTTGAAGAACTAGAATTATAATCAACGCAGATGAATAAAAAATTAATCATCTCAAAAGAAAATAAAAATGAAACAACAATTAAACAAACCCGAGCAGAGATAGTTGAGGTGTGTTCATGGTGATCTTCGTTAATGATATAATAATCAGCCAAAACAACGACGTTGTTCTGGATCTCCTCACTAACACATTTCGTTCCGGAACTAGGAATTGTAAACCATATCGCTTCGGCAACAGGTATTACTTCTAACAACGAACTTAACACAATTAGCGACAAAACCGCCACTAGAGCGCGTGAGTTACGATTATTCGCCATGAAAACAAAAAAACCAAACTAATATTTACTCCAACATTTTAGATCTCTTCCGTTCCAAGTAAAACAAGATTCTGCTTTGCTTTTCCTTTTTAGCTGTCCAGATCTATCGAGTTAAAAGGATGGATAAACAGAAAGGCGCGTGGGGTAATGGACATGAATTGGCGGTAGGTGACGAAGTTGGGTCGCTCTGTCCAATCGCGTTTAGAGACTCCTGTCCAGGTAGGACGGGGTAGATGAAGACGAATTCATTGCCCACGCGCAAGTTGGTCAATTTTTTTGGACAAACGATCAACTTTTTCTCATCTTACCGCTTTCAACCGCGGTAACGTTTTTTTCCTTCCAATGCTGCTGAATAGTTAAAAGATAAATTACAAATTTTTATTTTTATTTTTATGCAATAATAAATTTTAAATTAAATACAATTTAATTATCTGTTCAAAAAATACAATTTCCAAAAAAGATCCCAGACAACAAGATAATCGAATGATGATTTTTCGATAATAAGAGCAAGGAGTGATCTTGTGGCATTACTAAATCTTCTCAGAATTTGGACGATGTTGGTGGAAAACTCGCAACTCAAAGCTTCGCCTTCCGAAAAGGCATAGCCATGAGGAGCGAATGAAAACAGCCCCAGATCTCTTCTTCTATAAGCTTGGTCATCCATGCCATTTTCCTTCTGTATTTACTTGCATAAAAGAAGACTACGAGAATAGGAAAAAGGCAGCGTGACACGCTGATAAGGGGGAGTTCTACTCATCTGAGATCAGCCAATAGTATTCTACACATTAAGATACATGCCCAATATCCATAAATTTGAGACTCCAATGAAAAAGGAATTAAGAAAAGATTTGGGCGTAGTTAACTAGTTAACTCGGAGCTTTCGTAACCGATGACAATACATTTGGTTCTTTGATATCAAATCTACCATTCAAGTACCAACTGAGTTAAAATGATATCATTAATACAAGCAAGATCAAGATCTTGGGCTGCAATAAATTGTCACTTAAAAAAATTGCAACTCGTAAGTAGATATGTCTGAGAATTAAGGAATCACTTGCCCATAAGACACCCAATATTCTCCAATTAATGTTCTTCAGACCTCAAATCCCTGCTACCCAATTATTATTTTCCTTTTCAAAAAGGTAAAATTGCATTTTTCTTAACTATCAACGCAGTGGAAATATAAAACAGCCAACATGAATTGATTATCAATGAATGAATTATTACAATAATTTCAATTTATAATTTACATTTTTTTTATTAAAGTAAGATTAAATGTTATGGTATGATTCTTATTTTATTTCAAAATCTTTTAGTATTTATTATTTCAAAAATATTACTTTCTCATGAAACCTTTTCCTTTTGTTTTTTTCTTTCCTGTTCTCCTCTTGTCCAGACTGTAAGCTTATGGGCATATCACGGCTTTGTTGATCAAAATTGAATAAAGCTAGATTAGGGATTAGGGTTTATGCTCATCAGCCGCCCATGTCCATATCTTGCATTCACAATTCAAACTCCTGACTCATAAAGCAATCCCAATCATGAAACCCTTTTGCCTTGCATTGATGATTTAATTGCCAAATTGGTCTGCCATAAGTCTCCTTTCACATTAACACTTTTTAGCACTATTTGTTAAAGTTGTTAAGGGGACAGAAATCAGATAATTAAATTTATTTTTAATATATAGTTAGGGGGAAAAATTAATTTATAAAACAATTATTAAAAATGGATGCAGATAAATTATTTTATCTATGGTGGGAAGTTTCCATTTACAAATTAAATTAAATTGAATTTAAATTTTAAAAATTTTTAATTTTATGAATCAATTTAATTTAATTTAATTTCCTATTTTTAATTTATTCTTAAAATAAAATAAAATTGAATATATATTAAAATTTAAAAAATTAAATCAAATTAGATGGATTGGGTTAATTTTTCGATTTAAACAGGCCGATGCAGTTTCTAAGATGTTGCAGTTTGAGATTGGAGGATGGGAAGGGGACAGCTGTTATAAGCCCATTACTGACATGGATTTGAATTTTTACATTAACATTCAAAAGATTAAATTTAAGTCGAAAATTGATCTATAAAAATATCATAATTAATTATTAAACATTTATTTTAAATAAAATAATTAAAATTTAATTCTGAAATGTATATTTAGATGAAAATATGAAACAACATATAACAATATGAAAAAGGAATACAAGAGTGGAAAGAGGGGCGAAGAAAGGTCCATGGAAAAAGAAAAGGCCATCCTTACAGCCGTACTGTACAAAAATCTGTTATCCTTTCACAGAATTATGGCCGAAATCTATGAAATGTCGGCATTCCATGCCCATGCCAGCACATACAAATTAATTTTTCTTCTTTCAGAATCAGTCCAAAAACATAATGTGCATTAACATGACCCAAAAGAAAAGGAATCAATAACACAACAGCAACAGCAACAGCAACAGTGTACATACCTTGATTTCGTTCAAAATCTCTAATATATATATATATTAGCCATTTCTATGGATTTCTCGTATATATGGTGGTTGTGATAGATGCCCTTTTCTTTGAAACTTTTTTCCTGGAACTTTCATCTTATCTCCAATTCTATCAGGAAAGAAAGGATCAGAAATTATTAAGGAAAATATTAATTTTATTAATAGTAATTATCTTTACCATTTATCATTGTATATCTTTTCGAGATATTCTAGATCTTACCTGGAAATAGTGTAACGTAATTGTAGGAAGAGATTAATACTTGTACTTGTATAAATTGTAAGCTTTATCAATGGAATAGATACAATACCGTAAACCATCTTCTTCTTTCTTTATTTAATTTGGTATCAGAGACTGGTTTCCTGGTACTCTTGAAAGCTTCCGCCTTTTTTCTTCATAAACAATGTCGGCAGAATCATCAAAAACCGGTAATATGGATTCTTCACATCCATATTATGTCCATCATTCAGATCAGCCTGGTCACATGCTCGTACCAGTTAAACTAAATGGAGCAGACGGGATGGTCAGGAGTTTCTCTCTCTAGGATTCTGAAAATTTTCTCTCTCTAGAAACTTTTCATGTCTGATTACCATTTGGTCTTGACTCTCTTCTTTCTTGAATGGTCATGGTTGCTACTGTTGGTTTGACTTGGGCTGACTTTATTTTGAGTGGCGGTTGGTTTTTAGTTCATTTAGTTTTCCCTCTCCCTTTGGGAGAGGCTCGGCGGACGGGAGAGCTTTGCTCTTAGTTGGTTGTAGATCCTAGGTTGTGTTGGTTTTTCTTTGTAGGTGGTCGTCCGTTCAGGGTTATTTCACGCTCCTCTTCGGTGGTGGTCTGGGTTTGGGTTTGTGGTAGTCTCGGCTAAAGCTTAGTTCTCGGTTAATGTGGCCTCGTCTATTCGGCTGAAGCTTCTCTGAGGGTTCGCTTTTGGTTTGGGGTCCGTTACAGGGTGCTTTGAGTTGTGGTGGAGGTCACTTAGGGTCCGACTGGGTCTAGATATTTCTCCTCTCAACGGTGCTTCGTTTTGGTATTAAGGTTCTCGACCACTTGCTTGGGTACATTGTTTGCTTGGGAATATTGCTCTGTGTTGCTCAGTAATAAGCTGTTGCTTAAGGGTTCTTCTGTTCAGTCCGACGGAGCTCTGTCCGGTGGGTGTCCCGGCGGTGTTGGGGCTTGATGCTCGGCCTGGAGACGATGTTGTTTTGGGGGAAGTGGTGGGTTCTCTGCTTGTCTCAAGTACGGTGTCATTTTTGCTTTACTGTAGGCCTAAGGTATTATGTGGACCATTGATCATCGACACCTGGCAGCTCGAGGTCCGAAGTTGTTGACTTTGGGGGTTCTCTGCTGATCCCACTTTGTGTTAGTTTTGATTTTGTGTTCCTGCCGCTGGGCCTCCTCTGCCTTCCTGTCCCCCTTGCCTAGGGATTAGGGACTTGGCTTCAGCTCCTTCTTTATGGGCAGGAAAGACAAATTAACTAGGAAGGGTGTTGGCACACGTGGACTCCAGGTGGCTCCGGTTGACCAAAAGTCCACTTTTTCTGAGGTTGGCATTGAGTCGGTTGATGCTTCTCTATCTCCACGTGCCCCTTGCTTGGTTAGTGAAGTTCCAGGTGGACAGTTGAACGTTGTTCATAGTGGCCAGTTGAATGTTGACCAAAGTAATATCCAGGTGGCTGGTTCGAGTCACTTGAATGCATGTATTGAAGGCAACATAGAAAAAGTAGTTGCGGACCCCCTCTCGGTCCATGTCCCTCGCTCTTCGAAGGACCCCCTCTCTACTCCCATTTCATGTATCTTAGACACTTGCAAGTCGGCTAGGGATAAACTCCACGTGGCAGTGGATTTTGGTGCATATATGGGTTCCCCCGTAGTCCCCTCCATGGTTCCAAATGTGGACGCACCTTTACCACAAAATGGGACAGAGAATTTGAATGCATCTACGCCAGGTGTTTCCGAGTCTGCCAAGGTTATTGAATCATCGAATAACCCTCCTCCTAAACCAACTTTTGCAGGCTTATTTAGAGATAATC
>CANYBF010074973.1:0-12416 GCA_948192965.1 Dalechampia spathulata
AAAGACACAATTAAATAATATGTTATTAATTGTCTTATTAAAATGCCATCATAGTTAAGTAATAAGAAGCAGCTTATAATGGGATACAATTAGTTATAAAATTAATTATGTAGCATTAAAATAGTGACAAGGTAACTGTAAATTATTAAATGATTAATTAATATCAGAAGCAAAGAGAGTAATAAAATTAAATAGAAAATGATGTTCAAACGATTTTAAATTTGAGTATGACTTTAAACTGGATCTAATAAAATATTACTATGATAAATGTTTAGTAATAAATAATATAAATCAAATTAGATATAAGATTGAACAATTTAGTGGTATATAATTATAAGAATGATTAAGGATGAATTAATTACTAATAAAAGATTAATATTGATTTTGAATTAGGTAAACCAGTGGATAATATTCACGAATCATTCAAGGATATTAACAAAGGAAAGGACATACCAGGTTTGTGCTAGTTTGTTTAAAGTCCTCGATCATTAAATGATCAAAGGGGCAACGGTTTGGTAATGCAATTGCATTGCATATATACACGATATAATATGGTTGCTAATTATGGCATATTCATAATACATTAATCATAAATCATGACATAGCATATCATGGTGACATAAGGAAGAAAGGAAGATATTTTGATATGAGTAATATGTTTAATGTTTAACACTGAGATAAATGATTAAATTCTTATGGGAATACATATAATAAAGTTTTGATAAAGAAAGAATTGAAAAGGTTATATATATTATATAAGATATTATTATGGTACCATAGAAAATGGCATAAAAGAAAGACCTAGTAAATGAACATATTAATGATGTGACCAGAAATGAGGGAGATTGCATGACATAATGCATACTTATATAGAGATGCATGATATATAAATATGGTAAATGCTATGTTGAAATGGTAAATGTGGATAACTATATTTATGGCTGAATTATTAATAATGAAAGGTAAATGAAACTATGTTTATTTAATGACCTATCATTAAGAGTAAAATGATATTATGTTGACATGTTAAGAAATCTTTTTGTATATGTGTGATACTTGTTACACTAGCACCATTGAGTTTTATACTCAGCGTTTGTCAATTGATAAACCCAGGACCAAGCAAAGTCGCATAACCGAATCATCAGTGAAGCAGCTGGACTTAGCAATAGAATATTGGTAAATGGTTTGAGTTCCTTTAGACTTCTATCTTTATAAACTATTGTACAACTATATAAATAAGTACTCTGGCAGTAAATAAAGTAAGTTTGACAAACCTAAAGTTATGTAAAAATAAAAATATAATTAATGTGTGTATACTATAACTCTGATGAGGTGATGATTTATTTATGATGTTATATTAAAACTTGGGAGCAGTAAATGTATTGGATTAATATGAGGTTGCATGAAAGTTATATACTTATAAAAAAAATTTTTACAAAATGTATGGAATCCTTTATAGGATAATTATTGACTTTCTTGGTTAGGAAGTTAATAATCATTCTACGGGAGCATGTTACGCAACTGAAAGACGTGACATATTTGGTTGGTATCAGAGCTATGGTTAATAGCTCATGTAATAAATAAAAAAATAATATTTACTACCAAAGTTAAGTTGCATGATTAAGAAGTCTATTGTTCATGCTGCTAATAAAGATTGTTTGTTTTAGGTAATCTCTCAAAAAACATGTCTGACTGAGCTATCATAATGGGTGAGGGTGAAGATAACTTTACCCCGAATGAAGGCACCTTTAATGTAAGTATCCAAATTGGAGGTGACCAAATTCAGAGCGAATTTAATGAGCATGCTAACAGAGTGACACCAGTAGAGCAGTCTGATATTGCAAGAGTGAACCTGGTGACCACTCAATTGACACAACTACATCATAATGTTCAGAGATAAAATAAGCAAGTTCCTACTCCTGTTATTCCTATTCGGGAAGAGGAACATGATTTTAGGAAGCTGAGAGCCTATGGAGCAACAGATTTCTCTGGAACCACAGACGATGCATACGAATGGTGGAAAATTGTACCACAGGTCTTGTAGAACCACTAGTATTGAGTTAGGTAGATTTTTAGGCTAAATTTAGATAGAAATATGTTCTTACAGCTTACACTGACCAAAAGTTACATGAGTTCTTAGCTCTAAAGAAAGGGAATATGATGGTAGCTGAGTATGAAAAAGAAATTCACCTGACTGGCTTACTATGGAAGAAATATTTTGACAACAGGTCAAGAGAGATGCAAATGGTTTAAAGAAGGATTGAGGCCTCAAATTTGATCATTGGTTTAGGGATTCAATTATGATAATCTTTCTTCTTTTATTGCTAATGCTCTGGGATAAGAACAGACTTTATAGGAAGGGGATGAAAATTGAATAAGATTAGGCAGAAGACAGTATAGAGGTTCAAGTTCCTCAACTGGTGCTGAGAAAAGAGGAAGATTCTGAGGTTCTTTCTCTCCTAGTAGATCAAGATTCAGACCATCGGCCCTATATAGATCACAGAGTGCTCAGATTGTTGGTCGTGGTAATTCTGCATCAATAGTTTGACCATGCCCCAACTGTGGCAAGAATCATCCTAGCGTTTGTAGATTGGGTACTGGATTGTGTTACAGATGTGGAGGTGCAGGGCATTATGCAAGGGAGTGTCTTAATAGCAATGCAACGTCAATCCATATAGTTGCTGATGGTAGATCTTTCCTACCTACCCCTAGAGTTTGACCAGGAATTAGAGTACCTAAAAGCAGCCAGCTTAACAGAGGTAGAGGTAGAGGCCGTGGTGGTGGCCGAATGAGCAGTCCTAGTTCAGTGAACTAGAATATGGAGGCTCCTGCAAGGGTATACTATTTACAGCCTAGAGAAGAATTGCAAGTTGCTGATGTGGTGATCAGTAATTTTCATATCCTTAATCATACTATGCTTGTATTATTTGACCCTGGTTCTAGTCACTAATTCATCAACACTAGGGTTGCATGTTTATTAAACATCACCAGTGAGAGATTGGGGTATGATATTGTAGGAGCTAGTCCATTAGGGAAAACTGCAGTGGTGAACAAAATTTATCGTAGATGTCCAGTGGTTTTGGAAGATAAAGTTTTTCTCACTGATGTTATCGAGATGCTCTTTTCTGAATATGATATCATATTGGGTATGGATTGGCTATCTCTTTATTAAGCAGTGATGGATTATCGAAGGAAAACAATTTCATTTCAACATCTAGAGTATCAATCTATAAATATTCAGGGGATAATGTCATTAATTGTTCACAGTCTGATTTTAGTAACCATTGCTCAAAAGTTGTTGAAATAGGGTTATGAGGCTATATTGGCACATGTTGTTGATACTAAATAGAAGGGATTGCAGTTGATAAAAATTCCTACTATAAGAGATTTCCTGATGTATTTCCAGATGAATTATCGAGATTACCTCTGATAAGAGAAGTTGAATTTGAGATTGAAACAATACCTGAAACTGAGCTGATATCTATTCCTCCTTATTGCATGGCTCCAACAGAGTTAAAAGAGCTAAAAGAACAATTATAGGAGTTACTGGACAAGGGATTTATTTGCCCAAGTATATCACCCTGGGGAGCACCTATTTTATTTATAAAGAAGAAGGATGGAACTATGAGGATGTGCATTGACTATCGACAGCTGAATAAGGTGACCATCAAGAATTGCTATCCTTTACCCAGAATTGATGATTTATTTGATCAATTAAAGGGAGCGACTATCTTTTCTAAAATTGATCTGAGATCGGGTTATCACTAATTACGAGTTAAGGAGAATAATATTTTGAAAATTGCTTTTCGTACGAGATACAACCATTATGAATTCCTAGTCATGCCTTTTGGGTTGACTAATGCACCAGCTATTTTTATGGCTCTAATGAACACCGTTCTTAAAGAATACCTTGATCAGTTTGTTGTAGTATTCATTGATGATATTCTTATTTATTCTCGGGATCAAGAAGAGCATGATAGACATCTACGGTTAGTGTTACAATTGATGAGGGAGAAATAGTTATATGGAAAACTATTTAAATGTTCATTCTGGCTGAATCAAGTATGTTTCTTGGGACATGTTATTTCTGCTGCAGGTGTTACTATTGATCCAAGCAAGATAGAAGCAGTTATCAATTAGCAAGCACCTAAATCTATCACTGAAGTGCGTAGTTTTCTGGGTTTAGCTAGATACTATAGGCAATTTGTCAAGGGGTTTTCTATGATTGCTACAATTAACTACACTTCTTCAGAAAGATGTTCCTTTCTAGTGGATGGAGAAATACCAAAAGAGTTTTGATAAGCTAAAATAGTGTTTGATGCAAGAACCTGTGTTAATTTTACCTTCACCTGGTAAAGATTTTATGGTGTATAGTGATGCTTTACTTAATGGTTTGGGTTATGTTTTGATACAAGAAAGGAAGGTGATTGCATATGCTTCTCGACAACTTAAATTGTATGAACAAAATTATCCAACTCATGATTTAGAATTAGCTGCCATTGTGTTTGCTTTGAAAATATGGCATCATTATCTTTATGGTGAGAAGTGCTATATCTACATAGATCATAAGATTTTGAAGTATTTGGGAACACAGAAGGAGTTGAACTTAAGGCAGAGATGATGGCTTGAATTGATCAAAGACTATGATTATCTCATTGATTATCACCCTGGGAAGGCTAATTTGGTAGCTGATGCTTTTAGCCGGAAGACTTTTGCTATGCTACAATAGTCATCATTGACGCTAGTGCAAGAGATTTGATAATTAAATGCTCTTTTAACAGTGCGAGCAGATTGTATTCTAGCAGAATTACAGTTACAGGTAAGACCTTTGTTGACAGAATGAATTAAAGAAATTGCTCAAAATGATGAAGAGTATCAGAAGCAATTGGGGAAAATTCAATTAGGTAATCAAAAGGTTTTTACCTTGGATTCAGAAGGTTTGCTGAAGCATAAAGATCGTATCTACATTCCAGCTAATGAGGAGTTAAAGAGGTAGATTTTGGATGAAGCCCATAGCAGTCTGTATTCATATCATCCATAAGGTACTAACATGTATAGAGATTTGAAGCTATCCTATTGGTGGGTAGGCATGAAGAGAGATACTGTAGAATTTGTCTCTAAATGTCTAGTGTGTCAACAAGTTAAGGCTGAACATCAAGTACTGGCAGGATTTTTGCAACCTTTATCTATTCCAAAATGGAAATGGGACAAAGTTACGATGGATTTTTTCACTGGATTACCGTTAACACAGGGTAAACATGATGCCTTATGGGTGATTGTTGATAGATTGACCAAGATAGCACATTTTATATCTGTTCATATGGATTATAGTTTAGAATGGCTGGCAGAATTATACATTAAGGAGATAGTGAGACTTCATGGAGTACTATCATCCATTGTTTCTGATAGAGACCTATAGTTTACTTCTCATTTTTGGGGAAGTTTTCAACGAGCTTTAGGTACTAAGGTGCATTTTAGTAATACATTTCATCCTCAGACCGATGGATAATCAGAAAGAATTATTCAGATTCTGGAAGATATGTTGAGAGCATGTGTATTAAAATGGGTTAGAAGCTGGGACAGGTACATTCCTCTCATTGAATTTACATACAACAATAGTTTCCAATCCAGCATTCAAATGGCACCATACAAATCATTGTATGGTAGACGATGCAGAACACCATTGAATTGGGATGAAGTTGGTGAATGATGTATGATTGGACCTGATTTAGTTCAATAAGCAAAAGACAAAGTGAAATTGATTAAGGATCAATTGAAAGCAGCATCCGATCATCAGAAATCTTACATTGATTTGAAGCGACAAGATATTGAATATAATGTTGGGGATAAAGTGTTTTTAAAAGTGTCTCCATGGAAAAGGATTTTGAGATTTGGGCAGAAAGGGAAGTTAAGTTTGAGATTCATTAGCCTATATGAAGTGTTGGAAAGGATTGGACCACTAGCGTATCTGTTGGCTTTACCACTAGAGTTAGAGTGTATCCATAATTTTTTTCATGTATCCATGCTTTAAAGATACATGTCTAATCTGTCACATGTTACTCCAGTGGAGAACATTGAAGTTCATTCAGATTTATCTTATGATGAAGAACTAATTAAGATTCTGGCGCATGAAATGAAACAACTAAGAAACAAACGGATTTTGCTAGTGAAGGTGTTGTGGAATAATCATACAGGGAAAGAAGCTACTTAGAAGAGAGAATCGATTATGAGATAATAATATCCTCACTTGTTCATAAATAACTAAGATTAAATTTTAGGGATGAAATCTTAATTGGGAGGGGGGGTGAGTTGTCACATCTTGAAATGAGCACACACGATGCATTCATGAAATTACTTTAAATGTTATGATTTATATGCTATTGATATGAAAATGATGTGAAATTATCATTATGATGATAAGCATATGATAAGATTAAAGTTTATAGCTTAAATGATGAAATTAAAAATTTTGACGAAAACCACTGAAATGACCCCTGAACGGTGACTAATCGATCTTTCGATGTTAAAAATACTTAACTTGATTAATTGACTATGCTCAAAGTGTTTGTGTTAACTTAAATTAGGTATATGTAAATTTTAGAAATATTCAATTAAAAATTATTTATGATGTCATCATTGAGTAATGATAATATAAGTATGATGTAAGCAAGTGAAATTAAATTGATTTTTCTTAGAAAATGAATAATTATGAGTTAATAATGTATTAGTAAGAATATATAATAAATTTTAAATATTAGATATGTGTAATTAGTATTTTTAATTATGATATCATAATGATATCATAAATGATTAAGATGATGTCATAATTAGGAAAATAGGATAATTAGTGTTATGTAAGATGATAAATAAATAAATATAAAAGGTAATAGAATAAATTAGTTGGTAATTGTAAAAGTGTATAGGAAATAGAAAAAATAGTTTGGGAATGGTGATAGTGGATGGAGAGAGAGTGTAAGAATATTAATTAGATTGGTTTGAGAAAATTTATGAATGGTATTTAAATTAAATTAAGGTATATTAGAATATATAAAGTATATAGATATATTTATTTAGGTTATGATTGGAGGAAAAAAATAGTAAATATAAGAAAATACTTAAGTTTAGGGGCTCAAAGGGGTAGTTTGGAGTTGTTTGGGGACTGAAATGGTAATTTTACCAAATGAAATGCATTCATCAAAAATTTCCCTCTCATTTGGACTTCATTTTACTTAATTAATTATCAATTTCCCATATGGCTGAAACCCTCATCTTCTAAATCTCATTTTCTCTCCTAACCTCTCATTTTTCATCTTATCTCTTCCTTATCCTTTTCTTTCTTTTCCTCACTTTGGTTTTCTTTATTTTCCCTCAAGCAGCCGACACTTTCTTCACTCATTCTCCATCTTTCTTCTGAAACTTCATGAATCTTACAAGTTCTAAGCAAAAGGCTTAAGTTCAAGATAACATATATCCATTTTCTTCTTGTTCTTAGAGAGAGCACATATATCCTTCTTCCATCAAGCAAAAACCACAATTCTTCTTCTTATTTTGCTTATTTTCTCAAGCTTCAAACCAATTTAGAGCATAATCTTTAAGTCAAGGCTGAATGCATGCATGCTTGATACCATTTAAAGAGTGGCCGAAACTCTTTTCTAAAGGATCCTTAAAAGTAAGTCAAAAATCCTTTAAAACTATGACTTTTTGATATAAACTGAAACTTCTATGACCTAAAATTTTCTTTCTATGGTTAGATGTAAATTATTTTAGTGCATGCATGTGGGTTAAAGTTACAGATCTACAAAGAAGAAATCAAAAGGGTGAAGAACCATACAAAATCCGTAGCATATATCCAAAGGAAGTTGCTTTAAGTGGAGATTTTGTTATTTGATAAAAGGTGAGTAAGAGTAAGTGAATTGATGGTTGATTTAGTGATTTTATGAATTTTTGATGGGATTTAGGTTCTGGTTGAATGATATATAGCATATTTAATAGGTTTTGGTTTTTTTTATGATTAAAAGGTTTAGGATTGTAAAATACAAGTAATAAAATGTTAAAGGATTTGTATGGGTGCGTTGTGTTGATTTCTTTTTTTTGGCCAAAACACTCAATGAACATGTTAATGGTTGGTAAGCTTAAAATGTGGTTTAAGTGATAATTTACTAAAAACAGAAGATTATTAATAAAGAAGATAAAGAAAACCACCCTTAAGATAAGTTAAAATGGATGATTTATGGCTTAATGTCACTTTAAGAGTATATGACTTTAGAATTTTGATAACAGTCATTCTCCCTCAAACTTCATCAATTGAGGGATAGTCTGTCTATGGCTATACTGATGACAGATTCTTCTCAGGTTGTAGTGAGTGTAGCGCCTAAATCCCGATAGTGGAATGCAATCTATATATGTCCTCATAGTCACATGCTAGATGTTCTACCAAGGACAAGTCCACCTAACCTCACTCTTAGGGATGGCTCCCATCCACTCGACCTAACTGTCGAATGTTAGTGTCCTCGCCTCACCGAAGGTGTAGACTCTCCGCATATGGCTACAAGGTGTGTACCTTTGTGGATCACCCACTGGTGGTGCTAAGATCCTAGATTATCCTAAAGCTAGATTTATAAAAAAAAGAAAAAAAAAGCTCATTGAGTTGAAAACCTAGCAAAAGGTTGCTTAAGCAAAAATCAAAGTGACCCACTGAGTTAAAAACTTAAGGGGGCAGTTCAGGTAAAATTTAAGGTCTAAAGAAAAATCAATAGCTTGATGAGCCAAAAACCTCACAAGAGGCAAATCATGCAAAAATTAGGAAAAAAATACATCTTTTCTAAGTTGAAAACTTGCAAAGCTGGCTTAGAATTCATACCTATAGCAGAAGTAAACTACCGGTAAGGCACCTGGACTTACCTTAGCTCACTCTATCTAGCCATAGGATCATCTCTATTACTATCATTAAAAAAAGGGTCTGACCTTACTCCATTTGGTTTATCACTGAACCAATCATTAGATCCCTATGGCCAGACGGGTCAACAAATAAAAACTATGCTAGTAGTCTGAATCCTACTACCCTCAGCCATGAAAGGGTAGTCACCAGCTTGTGGCCACATAGTCGAAAGATAGTAGTAAGATCTACAAAGCCTTCTGTAGTAAATAATGGCCTCACTGTTGTTGGGCTAATATCAAACACCCTGATAAGATACGAGACTACCTCTCCACCAAGTGCCAACATTATTAGCATCATTGTCATGTTATATGTGACTTTGAGGATAGTAGCAAACTTCTCGTACATCGAACACAACTCCATGTGTCTAAATTGGAAGACATGGGTCATTGGATCCTAGAACCACATAGTAGCATGTAGAAAAGTGGTGTTGATGGAGACCTGCTAAAAAGTCTTTAGATACTAGAGTCCAAACTCACTTAGTTGACTCTAGTCAATGTTGCCTTACTGGCAGAAGAGGACACGAAAAGCAGAAAGTTATTACTGAATCATGGTCTATTCTTACATGAAAGAATAAATAAGTTATGTTTTGGCATGATATTCTTATAGAAGAATAACAATAGTAAGCATTTTAGGTTTCACTATAAATCCAAAATACATAAAGTTCATGCAGTTGACAGTTTGCAGTGTTTGTACACCACAACCTTAGTGTATTAGGCCTTTATGCTAAGCTGCACTACTCTATACTATGTTCTAATATAGAAGCCATAATGTTTTGACACCATGCATATGGAATCAAATATCATATCTACTCTAGGCATCATCATCTTTTGATTGCTTCTCATCTAGACTGGGACTGTTAGGGAACTCTATGTTATACCACTGTAGATGTGCTATCAGGCGGGTGATATCTTTACTCATCTACTTAGTCCTTTGAGCATGGCAATCTCATTCCTCTCACTTCAACTCTTAGTATCTAAAAAATTTAGAAAATTAGTTAGAATACAGCAGACTAATACTTAAAAATTCTAGTATTTCTATAAACCTTTTAAATTCCAATTTCACTAACAAATTGCTTTTACACATCTAGCATAGATAAGAAATTGATCCAGCAAATGATAAATTGTACTTAAACCATTGACTATTAGTCAAGCCATTGACCAGACAGTGTCGTACTCTAGTAGTGAGTCCTAAATGCAATGTTTAGAGATATAAAACACTTATTTGATGATGCAAACATTTGATCTAATAGTTAATCACTTCAAAACTAGTAGTTGTTCACCTCGGTCCAATAATTGATCATCCCAATTGTGCAATTGACCACCCAATCCAGCAGTGATTATGAGATCAAGCATTTCACTCTTAAACCTTAGTAGCAGGCATCTAAAATCAATTTTCAGATGATTTTTGAGCCTTGCAGCAAAGCCATCAGTCCTACAGTTGACCTGACCAGCATTGATCACCTCGCTCAAGTATCAGGCTCCTAGTTGTAGAATTAGATTGGAAGCCTTAACATAAGCATTATCTTATTAGCATTGATCACCTCGCTCAAGCAGTAGGCTCTTAGTGGTAAAATTGGGTCACAAGCCTCAACATGAGTATTATTTGATTAACATTGATTGCCTTACCCAACCACCAGGCTTCTAGTGGCAGAATTAGATTGCTAGCCTCAACATGAGCATTATCTAATCAGTATTGCTCACCTCGTCTGAGCACTGGGCTCCTAGTGGTAGACTTGGGTTATAGGGCTTAGTATGAGCATTATCTTATCAGCATTGATCACCTCGCTCGAGCACCAGGCTCCTAGTGGTAGAGTTAGGTTGCAAGCCTCAACATGAGCATTATTTGATCAGTATTAATCATATCGCCTAAGCACCAGGCTCCCAATGGTAGTATTGGATACTTGTTGCTCCCTAATGGAGTTACAAGCCTCAGCATGAGCACTACCTGATCAACATTGATCATTTCACTGAGCATCAAACTCCTAGTAGGTTGTAAGTCTCAACATGGGCATCTTGATTAAGTCTTCTTTAGTGGTTCTTAATTTCCCCATGGAATTATAAGCCTCAGTATGAGCATTTTGCAAGCCTCAGCATGAGCATTTGACAAGCCTCAACATAAGCATTCTGCAAGCCTTAACATGAGCATCCATCAAACCTCAGCATGAGCATTAAGCCTCAACATGAGCATCGGTTAGGTATTTCCTTGCCTTGGGTGAAAAGTCATATGGTGATTAGGTCTCATTTTGATGACTTCTGCTTATGCCATCTCAAAGTTATCCTAATCAGAAGGTAAACTGTTGACCCTGACTTTTCACTTGCTCGTTACAATTTTAGGTTTTCATTGATTTAGCATGGTATAAGTTATACCCACATTAGAGACCCTAGGAGATATACGTATATACGTATCTAGGGATGCATGTGCATGTGCATGTGTACGTGTGTATATGATTATTGATGGCTTGCGTATGTGAATGGATGAGGTATGCAATGTATTCGACTGAATGTATGCATTGATGGTTGTATACTTATGTGCGTATATGATGGATTGTGTGTCGTCACCTTGTTGGGAAGCGTGTCTTCTCGGTCGGATGAGGGATGGCTTGTGTTTGTGTTTAGGAATGTGTTAAGAAGTGTTTTAGGTTGGGTTTGAATGTGTGGGACAGGTTACGGGCAAGTTTGGCTTGCCAAATAGGCAAGTTGTGTATTTTAGGAAGTGGTACGGGCGTACGGGTTGGCCGTACGGTCGTACGAGGCAGAGAGGGAACAGGGAATTGATGGCCTCGAGTACGTACGGGCGTACCACATGGGCGTACGGTCGTACCGTTGCTCACAGGAATCAGAATTGCTCGCAGGAAAAGTGAGGTTTATCAGATGAACAGTAGCCGTACGGGCGTACCAATGGGTGGTACGGCTGTACGATAGCTCGCAGGTTTTTGGGTTTGTCAGGCTTTTAGAGTCGGTACGGGCGTACCAATGTCCGTACGGCCGTACGCGACATGGAAATTGACTTTTAACGCAGTTTTCAGACAGTTTTTTCTTAATTCCAATCCCTTTTTCTTCAGCTTTTCTGCCCTAAACCCTACCAAATCACCTTCTTATCAATTCTAATCCTCCCTAGCGTTCGAGAACACAAGATAGAAGTTAACTACGGGTAGAGATAGGATCGTTTTATGTGTTAAGCCACTTTTGGCTTGTTTCGGATTGCCATAAGACGTAAACTACGTCTAGGCTTATGCTTTTGATAGGAATGGTATCATTTGGCTTGATTTATGATGGATAATGATTGTGATGATGGTTTTGCTGCTTGGAATTATGTTTTCCTTGCTTGAAACGCGATAAAATGATGAAGTTTCCATGTTTATGATGAATGAATGATTAGGATATGTATTCATGCATGAGATGAATGTTTGGTAATGATGTTATAATGCAAACATGCCTGGAAGGGAAAGAGGAATGGAAAATGAGAGAAAAGGAAGAAG
>CANYBF010074986.1:0-30193 GCA_948192965.1 Dalechampia spathulata
TTGAAAAGTGATGGTATTTAGAGGTGACTTTATATAGGTATTGCCAATGGTCCCTAAAGGAACAAAGTAAGAAACAGTTAATACAAATCTGGTAATATCATATCTTTGGAATAAAATGAAAGTGCTCAAATTGATAAATAACACACGAGCTAGATTAGATGTAATATTTAGTGATTTCTTTCAAAGAGTGATAGATGGTGAAAAGTCTACAACTCATAATGGAAACATAATCATATCAGATGAAATGGTGGTACAAAATGATGGAAAAGATTTATGCGAGAAAGCATTGATATAAAATGTATTTTTTGATTTTTTTAGAGCTCGATATTATCAGAATACACGGAAAATTGTATAATATTGACAACGAAGAATGAATATGTGGATAAACTGAATCAAATGATAATAGATATGTTTCTACGAGAGACTCAAGTATACCTTAGCTATGACCATGTAGTTGATGATGTCAATACTAATTATTAAAAAGAATTTCTAAATAGCTTGCAATTGAACGGAATCCCATCACATAGACTACAGTTGAAATTTACTTGCCTAATAATACTTTTAAGGAATTTTAATGCATCAAATGGATTGTGCAATGGAACTCGAATGATCTACATAAGATTTAGAAAAAATGTCATATATACTGAAATAATAGTTGAACAACATGTTAATAGATAAATGTTACTATTAAGAATACCATTTAATCTACTAAAAGGTGAAAAAATATTCATTCCAATTTAAAAGGACGCAATTTCCAGTACGATTGTATTTTGCAATGACTATAAACAAGATATAGGGATAAACAATACCAAACGTAGGAGTATACTTTTCAAAAGATGTTTTTCCACATGAACAATTATATATTGCATTATTAAGAGCGATTTCAAGCTCAACAATAAAGATATTAATCAAAAAGGATGATTTAAAAAAAAGGAACCAACATATATAAAAAATGTAGTCTATAAAAAGGTTTTGCTATAAAATAGATAAATAAATATTTATTTTCATTTTTTGAATGAATGGGTGAAAATATTATATAAATAATATTTTAAATAAGTATATAATACTTAAATATCAAATATTAATCTAAAATTATAAAAAATATTACTATGATAAAAAATTTGAAAAAATGAAATATAAAATTATTACCAAATGATGGATCAAAAAAAGCATACTAACATGTAGCGCACGTTATGAAACTCTAGTATAAATAAATTATGCAAGAGTTTAAATTTGAAATTCAAATATAAAATAAAAATATCAAATATTGTTAATTAATAATTAATTTAAATTTATCATAATGGTCTAAATATTCTCCAAGCCTTCATTAATGCATAATTTAAAATATACGGAGCCTGGTTACTCCATAATTTAAAATATATAAAATAGATAATACAGATTGTTATTTAAAAATAATTAATTTAAATTATAAAAATATATAATTTAAATAGATTCAGATTCAACTCAAATCATATATTATTTACTTTCAACTCAAATCTGACATATTATCTTCTTTCTTTCATCTTATATTTTCATTTAATTTTTTAGTGATTAATTATTTTATTAGTTTACTTTTATTACAATTATTTATTATTTTTAAAAATTTTAAAAATAAATCAATTTAGTTAATAGTAATCTTTGATTTTACTAGACATTCAAATTTCGGACCCAGCCACGAATTGGGAAGAGAAGATGACAATGCGTTACAAGGACATGAATGGCATGTTGTTGTAATGGCGTTGATGGAGTTAGATGAGACATTAATGGCTTGTCATTTTCGCCAACTCATTCAAGAGATTTTTGTTCCATTGCCCTCTATATTTATTTATCATTTCTCCTTGTCTTTTTAATTATTTTATTAATATTATTAAATTATTTATAATATCTTACTTTATTAAGATATTTTCAAAAAAATTCCATGAATAATTATAAAAATTATAATTCTTTTTAAAAAAATAACGATTTTTAACTGTACAGATTTATTTTTTAACTTATAATAAATGTATGTTTAATCTTATTGTAAAATATTATTTTTATAAATATTTTTGAAAAATTATTATTTAATAAATAAATTATGACATTTAATTAGAGTTAAATAAATATTTATTTAAAAAGATAAATATAGGATATAGTGAATAATTATATTTAACAGATAATCTATATAAATTTTTTTATAATTATAAAAAATAGATTTTCTTTGATACGTAATCTCCATGTCTAAGGGTTCATGTCCATTTCTGAGAGAAAAAGAAAAAAGGAAAAAGAGGTTTCGTTTAGTATATACATGATACACGTAATGATGAACACTGGAAATTAGTGATCGACAGCACTTTTCTTGGGGAAAAAGGGGAACCCTAAAAATGGCATATTATAAGAAGAAGAAAGATGATATACATGATGGCACGTAGACAACTATAAGACAAGTTCCAAACACTTTGGGCCCTTTCGTATGCTACAGCTAACATGGTGTGATGTAATGTTTTCTATCTTGTTCTTTCTTAGTTTTCTTGTTTGTTCACCATTCTTTATGATTTCCCACTTCAAGTTATTTATGTTTAATCTTGAAATTCAAGAATAATTGTCTTTTGCATCTTGTATCGCTTCGAGTTTGAGTTTCTGAGTCTCTGATAATATAATAATATTAAAATTTGATAAAAATTATATTTATTTTGCTCTTTTAGACATGTATATTCTCCATAATAATCGGATAAAATATAAATAAAAACTAGCAAAAGAAGCCAAAACCCAACAAAGAGGAATGGCAGAGGAAAAGCTAATGTCACTTTCTATTGAAAATAATAATAATTATAATAGAGAAGGCTCTTTAATATCATTATTTTTGTTTTTGGGTTCATTTGTCAAGAGTCCACATTCAATCTTGGTTCTTCCATTTGTTGGACCTCTTCAATTTGATGACTTGGAATAAGTGACCGATGGGCTTCTGCCACCTCAGCACGGCTCGTGGTTTTGCATGTTCTATCACACACGTTGTCTCCTTAGTCATGTCCTTGAAGCTGTCTTGTTTTGCTTCGTTGTTGATGTGATTTTGGTCCATCCATGAATTTTCCTCGTCTTCACTTATCTTTGATTTGGCATTGCCCTTTTCCCATGACCCGACTCCATTTTCCTCAAATTCTATTGATATAAAAGAGTCTAAAAACCCAAAAAAAAAAAAAAACACAAGAAATTCCAAGTTAATAAGCTCACATGAAGAAAGACATGGATGAAAACAGCAAGTTAACTCATAACCTTTTTACATAAATGATTCTTGGACTAATGATTAATCCAAGTTTGGTAGGTATTCAGTGGAGACCCATTTTAAGATCATGTCCCTCCATATGAATCAATAATTAAATAATATATTAACATTGATTACATCTTATTTATTTATGATCCTAAACATAACTTTTTCATCACTATTATCACTACAAACAAAAGGATAGAATCTTTTCATATTTATAAGGATCTTTCAACTCGATTTAGACTAATCATTAAATTAAATAACTTAGATATAAAATAAATAAGTTCTTGAATTCTATTACGGTTATGTAAGTGATTTATTATTGAGTTTTTTAATTTCAACTTATAATATCAATTTAGTATACACATTTTGATCCAACTGGTGTGATATGTTTTTGTAATTCATTTATCAAATCTTGAATAATATTATTGAAATTCAATACATGATTAATCATTTATGCATATTTTTTGACTTAGAATCGAGGGGAAAGAAAAATCTTAATCATAACAACAAATACTTATTATGTTCATTATGACATTTACATGTCTAATTTCCGTCTGCCAATGTTGTATGTGTGCTAATATATCAATATAGTTTTGGATATTTGTAAGTTGCAATTCAATAAGAACAACATGAATAACATCACAACAGGCGCATACCTTCTTCAGGACTGGTAGAGGAGACATCAGATTTATCAACATCAGACTTACAATCATCGTCTGGAAGCTTCGAATGCCGGAACTCGAGACTATTGAGAAGAGAACTGAAAGCAAATATCTTAGGAAGATTGATGATGGGTAGCTTCTTAGAAGGTGGTGATGACTGAGTAGCAGCAAATATAAGAAGCCTTTCATTTAAGCATAAAGCACAAACTCCTATCACTACCTCGTTTGGATGGAAATAACAGCAAGAACTGTCTTCTGCATAGCCATTCATGTTGAGCACAGAAAGAAAAGCAAAAATTCAAGAAACGAAGGAGAGAGCAATGCTCTAAATATGAATGTTGGATTCTGGAGTTAGCGAAGAATAATATGAAGTTAGTTGGATGCATATATCCATATTCTATATTTTTATATTATGTAATAATATATGAGGGAGATCTTAATGTTACTTGAAGAACAATATCATTTGAAAAAAAGAGAAGGCTTTACATGTATATTATAATTATAATGGCCCACAAAAAATAGATGGCGGAGATTTAGGGATCAATAATGTCAATGGAGATTTCAAATCCGAAAATATTCCTTCCATGTATTCTTTCTAACTATTTTAATGGGAATTTATATTTGTAGCGATGAAAATTCAAACCCAGATCATAAGATTGCTCAAAGAACCCTAATGTTATTATATTATGAAGTTAATGATATTGGAGACATTATACTATGTATTAGTTTAATTTTCATAAAAGATGAAAATGTACATAATAAATATAAATTAATAACACAGCAAAAATTTTGAATGTGAACATCTAGATGAAGAGGGAAATGTAAAGGATCCATTTGTTCGTACAAGTTGTGCAGAATAGTAAAAACAGCTATGATTCATATAAACTGGAGAGTTCTTCGGAGAAAGCTTTCCTGATGACCTCTCGTTTGATCTTAAGAGCAGCAGTGACAAGGCCAGATTCTGGAGTCCATGCCTCCGAGAGTAACTTGATCTTTGCTGGTATCTCAAACTTATCCAGACGGGCTTTCTTGGCTTCCTGTTATTTCCAGAATAGCACCATTAGATTATTTGTTGGGTGTTTGAGGTGAGCAGGATTCTGGTTTAAGTGAAGAAACGAGCCAGCTGACTGGTTCGTTTCGATTCACTGGGTGCAATGCACTTTAGTAGATTTGCTTTTTTGTTGGTAATTCAAGTGCGGAAAATGATGGGAAATGCATACCTTGACGAGTGCTGAATGCACTTCCTTTATGGTTTCGTTTTTCTTGCACAATTCTGCGAAATCAGAATAGGTGATTCCCCGTTCTGAAGCCCATTGTTCAAGGGCAGGTTGCGAAGCCACCACAAGGGCCACACAGTAGTTGTGAAACGGATCGGCATGGAGCATCAAGTTGTCGACATAGGGGCACACGATAAGAGCAGCTTCAACCTGTAGAGGAAATGCATTAGCCCCGAGGAAATTCCACAGGAATTGGATTACTTGCAGGTTTTACTTTTCAAACTTTTCGTACCTTTCCTAAAGAAACATACTCCCCATGCTGAAGCTTGACTATGTCCTTTTTCCGATCGATTATCTCAAGACAACCATCTGAATGAAACTGCCCAATGTCTCCTGTGCAAAACCACTTCACTCCCCTCTCGTCGACCTTTGCACGTAAAAGAAATCGAAGAAAAATGAACATTATTGACAACTACAATAGGATTTCACTCCGCAGAAGCTCCACCAGATAAAAGTCAAATTGGAGACTGGAACATGTTACCTTGTATACTTCCCTGGTTTTTTCTTCATTCTTGAAATACCCAACAGTAACACTAGGTCCGCCGATAACAATTTCTCCACGTGGCATTGGCAAATCACTGGTTAAATATCCACCTTCAGACCAATTGATTAACTGAGAACAGAAACATATTGAAACATTGTTAGAAGTTCATCTCTCCATTGCATAACCATGATCTGTGATCAACAAAATCAAGAGTATAGCTCAATCAGGACTGGATTTCTTCTAAAACAAAATGAACTTGTTCACTAACGTTGTCTACAACATCGAAATTTCTGAAAATATGAAGAGGATTTATGTTTAACATAATTGTCAAGTCAGGGACAGATCTCATTACTGGTAATTGTTTCTCACCTTAACATATGTGCAAGGAAGTGGATTACCAACTCGACCAACAGATGAATCATCATACTCGGAGAAGGTCCCTCCGGCACAAGTTTCAGTAAGACCATAGCCTTGGCCAATCGGTGCCCTGTACAGAGAAGCACATCACTACTCCAAGATAAAATGATGAAGGCACTAAGCTGAAAGGAATTGGAAGACAACCATGGCCGAACAAGCTAAGGATAGAGTGATTTGTTTTTTCTAACATTAGTCGTTAGCATGCTGAACTTCAAAATTAGCATCAATCTCTCCAAAAGAAACTGATAAGCATTCAATTTCAGAATTAGCATGCTCCGCTTTGTTTTCCCTCGATTGCTTTTACTTACTAATCATCACGGATGAAAGGTACGATTTTTCAGAAATTAACTACTGCTTAAAGATCAAATCTCATCATTCAGTATATGCAAACGTTTGCTGAAGTTGTACTAACCCAAGGCAGATGTTGATAAATCTTTGAGTATCAGCTGAAAGCGGAGCACCTCCAGAAAGCAAAAACCGGACTCGGCCTCCCAGAACTGCCCGTACCTTCCTAAACACAAGGAAGTTCCAAAAAAGCAATTCCAGGCCCCAAGCTCCAAACCAGCTACCATTTACTGCAGCTAGTCGACGGGAATATGCCAAGTCAAACAGTTTCTTACCTAGGCCACCCTTCGCATCAACCTGAGCATAGAAAATTTGGCAACCAATCAGAGAAAACAAGTCACTCAAAAACAGATGTACCTGCACATCCCTAGGCAAGTGTTTCCACTCGCATGCACATGATAGAGGGAGAGAGCAAGAGAAACAAAGCACATGTTAGGATTCTCTCACCTTCTTGCGCACACCATCTCGAACACGATCAAGTATCGCTGGGACGGCTGCCATCACAGTCGGCCTCAAGACAGTTGCATCCCCCCTTGTTCCCCTTTTGATTTTATTTGACGTATCAGTAAGTGTCAAAGGGGTTCCATATCCTATAGCACTTCCAACACCTGTTACTATATGCTACAACATGAATAACGAAACAAGTTACAACACGTCAAAGAGAATAATATATACACTTATATCCGTGCATTTATCCAAATGCCAGGCTTGCATTCTATTATGCTCGGAAAGGAATAGACTCAAAAAGACTCGACTCGACTAAGCCTTAGTCCAAGTAAAATGTGTGAGTGCTCTTTTAACACTCCAATTACTTTTGGGCTACATTTTCGGAAAGAAGAGAATGTAAATCTAGAAGTGTCATTTTGAATCAATATATAAAAGGTTAATACCTCAGCAACTAATTCTAGGATGTGAGCCAAAGGCAGATATGCGAGATAGACATCCTTGCCCTGAAGGCCAGGAACGATCGTCCTGACTGAAGAAACTACAGCTAACACATTAGCATGTGTCATTATCACACCCTGTTCAAGGTTGACGTAAAACAAGCGAAGAAATATTAGATATGTTCTAACATGGCAAAAAAAGTTGAAACAATTTGCGATATACGGGTTGGAAGCACTTATAGTAAGAATAGAGATTCAAAGAAAAGCATGATCCTCAGACCTTGGGCAATCCAGTACTCCCACTGGTGTACATTATAACTGCTGTATCATTCGGTAGAGGTAAATCAGCATTAATAGGCTTTTCACGACCCAGATTCACCACGTTGGAAAGAGAGGTGACTGTCCAGCGGCCGCTTTGCTCTAATGATGATGCACTTGATGGAATTTCGTTATCCATGCATATCGCACGTTTAACTGTGTCGAGTTGTCCACTGATGTCCACAAGCTTCTTGAGTTCTTTGTATCCACAAATGACAGTTGTAACCTCAGTCTAATGTCAAAACACACGACATTAACACCAAACAATAAGGCAAACCATCCATGCTAGCACAATAACGAAGAGCATCAGGAATGGATTCTAAATGTGTGAAGATGGAAACTAGAGAAACAAGAAAAATTATAAGCACAAGAACCAAAAATTTATATTTCACCTAAAGCTCGAGCAAATTATGACAACAAAACAAAAGGCTTGGTCTGGATATAACCAACGATCTTAAACTATATGGGCTAACCATGATGCCTGCAACACCTTAACAAAAATTAGTTAATATGTTCAAATCCATACTTCATTTAAGGAGTGACAAAGAGCCTCTTCTCCCAACGATGCATAGATGGTAACCACAGTAAGATTCCTCCTAAAGCAACCCTGAAACAATAAAAATCCCATCACTCGAACCATGTTAATCATTGAATTCGTTGCTTCAAAGAAAAACACGATTAGCCAAACTAGACGGAAATTCTAAGAACCTGCAATGCAATGAACCATTCAGCTCTAGTATCAGCAAAAATGGCAACACGTTCATCCCTCAAATGACCAATTTCAGCCAATCCAGAAGCAAAGTTTGAAACTTTATCAAACACTTCACCGTATCTCATCCATTCATACTCCCCCAAGTGGAGTTTCTCAAAAGCCCTTCCATCTTCACTAACTTCAGTTTCCTTAGAGATCAATTTTCTGGTCCCAAGCAAGAATTTATGAGTATACCTATCACAGGCATACTCGAAAAGCTGAGCAAGAGTTGCCACACCTTCCCATGCCGTTTCCAATGGCGTTGAAAACCCAGCATTCCTCATAGCATAACCAGGCTCCCCTCCAACATCAACCAAAACTCCACGCTTTTTATTGGCATTGTTCTTCGAATTTCGAAGTATAAGAGTGACTATCAGAGGAACAACAACTCCAACTATATAAGCACCCATCTTTTGATCACTAAGCAATCTGATACTGTCTTTCAACAACAACAAGAAATAAAGATTCAATCTTTGAGTTAGATACATGGTAATTGAACAAATGTACACACAATATAATTGTCAAAAATAAAAAAACCAAGAATGAAAATCAATAATGCAACTTCAGCTTACCTTATAAACGAAAAAGGCTAAAGGAAAAGGAGAGAGGACAAGGGCGGTTGAAATTAACGACCGAAACGATGACGTATTGAAGTTCAGATGGGCGGAAAGAACTAGAGACGTTCAAGTTGGAGTTGCAGGAGCTTCTTCAAAAACCTTTTGTTTTCTGCAAAAACTAATTTATTTCATTTTTATTTATATATTTTTAATTATTAATTATTTTCCATTTTCCATTTTCCATTTTCTTTTATAATTTTTATTTTTTGGAACTTTTCATGGACAGAAGTACAGTTGGTTGCTTCAGAACCATACGTTCGGTCAGTAAATAGGTCTGGGATTTTGGTTAGAACTCTGCCGTAGAATCATATGAGGGAGATTGATGATGCTGCCTTCGCGGTTGAGATCGCATGTTAATATAGCTTTCAAAGAATCGCAACCGTCGGCTTTCTTTTGTTTGCTGGACCACATCGCAGATTGGAATTTTCCTCTTGTTTTTTTAATACAAAAGATAAACTTACAAGTCTCTTGAAAAGGCTCTGAAAATGGTCTAAATGGATTGCCTTTACTGCTTTCAACTTTTTTAAATCTAAATTATATTTTATTTATTCCTTTATTCCATAATAAATTTAACTTTCTACATATATATATATATATATATATATATTCTGTAATATTTTATTTCCTTTTACTATATAATTATATTATATTATTTTTGAATAAAGCTCAATAATTAAAAAATCCTTTTTAGAAAAGTCATTATGTGAATAATTATATTTCTTCCATACAACTTTAATTGAATCTAGAAACTAAGGGTGAATAGATTTTAATTTAAATCCCAAAATCAAATCGAATTGATAAATTTAATTTGGTTTAATTTAAAATTTAAAATTTAAAAATATTTAATTCAATTTAATTTTTTAATAAAATTAAAAGTTTTGATTCAAAAATCAAAACAGTCAAAAACATATAATAAAAAATCAAACCAAATCGAATAAATTAAAATTCAATTTGATTTAATTTATAAATTTTTAAATTAAAAGAATTTAATTTGATTTAATACTCGGAATCGATATTCCCCAATAAAAACATAAATACAAGTTATGGTTAAAATAAAAGGACAATTTGAAATTAGTGGTATGAAGGAAGCCACACACATAATGTAACTAAGAAATTACTTGAGCATTGTTAAAAATATATAAGTTTTTAAAATTTTTAATGAGATCAATAATTAATCATAATCATAAATTTTTAATCAATTAATTTAATATAATCATCTTTATAACTAAATAAAAAACAATCCTCAATCATTTATGTTAATAATTTAATTCTAAATTATAATATTAATTTTCTTGGAGATGGTGATCAGTAATAGTTGAAAAATAATATATTTTATATAATTTCATTTTATATAATTATTAAAATTAGCATTATATATAATGTATTTAATTGTTACAGGTATATATTATTTTAACATTATAATTATAATTAATCAAAGTTAATTTCATTTTTAATATATATATTTTTAAAAAATATAATGATAAAAATAAAAAATGATTAATTAATCAAGGAATAAATTTTCACATCAAATTTGATCAAATAATTATCGTTAACTATTTAAATAATTATCAAATTCTTTCCATCAAATATCTTAAAATATGTTAAAAATAAAAAGTTATTAATAATCTATCAAATCTCTAATGATAAATATATTATTTTGTTTGATTCATTTAAAATAAAATATTTTATAAAATATATATGTAAATTTTATAAAAATATATTTTTTAAACATTTAAAATTATTATTTCATAAATATTTTTTATTTTATTTATCATAACTAAATTTATAAAAACTTTACATCAAATAACATATTTATACAATATACATTTTGAAATATAGATACTTATTAATATATATATATATATATATATATATATATTATAATATTATAAAATAAGGTACATCGTCTTAAAAAAAACTTAATATATATTTTTTAATAATTAAAATAGAACAATCATAGTTAATGATTAAGACGAGGTGTCTGTATATTGGACGTTTTAAATTTTCAAAGCAGAACAGAGAGATTTGCATGGGAGAAGAACAGCCTTCCCCATTACCACCTTCCTCACATTCTTATTGCTATTAACAATTTCCCTTGCTTACTCACCATTTTCTCTTATTTTCTATAATAATATAACTGTTTCATATCTCTTTACAGTTACATTTCCTCTTTTATGCTTATTTATCTGTCTTCTTCAATCACTTGCCCGTTCAGAATTGGCCACGGAATTGTCAAGGAAGTGAACTTTACAAGTTTTTAAGATCTGGGTTTTTTTTTTTGTTGGTGATTTAATTTGCTTGAGCTAGCGAGTCAGAGAGTGTGATCGAGAGAGATGGAGGAGCGAGTGTGGTGTCAGTGGAATACGTTAAGATCCCTGATTGCTATTTTCCAATGGTGGGCTTTCAATGTTACTGTTATCATCACGAATAAATGGATCTTCCAGGTATGCTTGTTGCTTTTCCTCTTTAGATTCTCAACCATTGTCGCTTTTGATTTTATGGGTTTTTGTCAATTGTGTTCGCTTAATTATGTTCGTCAATTATGAGGAATTTGATTGATTTCACGTCAAATTTTGCTGCAATACCGATCCTTTTTGTGGGCTACCGTTATTTCGATGATCACTTTGATTGACAAGTGGTGTTTCAGCCTTTGAAATTTTATTTTTGAGCTCCTTTAATTCAGAATTTTGATCTTCAACGTAATTCAATTCTGTTAATTTCTTTTCTCTGTTCATATTATCAGCTTACTGTTTGTGTTGGGTGGATTTTTTAATATTCCAACTTTTCAGGAAATATATGTTCTTTTTCAATCATTCCAATTGACTTGTGGACACAAGCTAAGCTTAATAATAATATATTAAAACTTGCTTTGGATGAATGTATTTGTATTCCGAGTACAAAATAAGATATAATTCAATTATATGTTTTTTCCTTGTGCTTCATCGGCAAGATGCTTCTTGCAAAGATGTCTAGAAGCAAGGCTGTCACGTTTGTTTGCAACCTTCCATTGACTGGCTGCAATGTTCTGATCTATGTAGGAATTCAGAAAGGGATCTAGGAATATGTATGGTTTTTGAAAATTAAAAAGAAGCGCTTCTTGTTAAATCGTTGCAATTTATGTGAAATTAACTCGGTATGTTGGCTCCTGCGGAAAATTTGGCAGGATGGTAAATGTTTGGCAAGATGCAGAGAGAATGGAATTTGTTTCTCCTTTTGTTTGTATTGGATTTATTTCATCACTTGTGGTAGCTGGTAAGCTGTTGTAAAACGAGTCAGTTGTGATGCTAGAGCACAAGGGTAATCATGTTATCTTCTTCGGTATAATATGCTTCATCTTGATTGCTTGTTGCTCCCGGTTTCAGTTGATGAAAACATGGCATAATCAGAAGCTGGGATACATAGAAGATGTTTACATGTAACTTGATATATTTTGCTGCTGGATTAGCCATGAAATAGCATCACTCCGAGCCTTTTCTTTCTGGGAATGCCTACTTGATAATTTACTTGAAATAATAAAACACAAGATCGAATCGGCTTGTTGCATTCGATCTAGTCAAACGTGGACCAATGAGATGCATCAGTTCGTGCAGCCAATTGTTTTGTGAATTAAGTGACTCAAATCTGACCCAGTATTCTTGCAAGTCAGAAACTAAAGAATACAATTGCTTTTGAACAATCTAGCATCTTAATGTTTTTGTTTTCATATTTCTCTTTCGTTTGTCTTCTAGAACGGTATATATGCCATTGAATAATTCTGATTTATTGTATTTACCGTAAAATAATTGCTTTTATGGTTTTACTCGTTAAGGAATCGTGTTTCCCACTTGTGCTGGTTGTTCTTCGGTTTGCTCGTTTACTATGCCTAGTTTTGAAATCTGTATATCCTTGAATCTAGCTTGTTCAACGTGCCTCTGAGTATGAAATGGTTGTGTACAGAGATTGGATTTCAAGTTTCCACTCTCAGTATCTTGTATTCACTTCATATGCTCATCATTTGGAGCATATATTGTAATCAAGGTACTGAGGCTGAAATCATTAATAGTGGTTGATCCTGAAGATCGCTGGCGAAGGATATTTCCCATGTCATTTATATTTTGCATCAACATAGTTCTGGGGAACATCAGCTTGCGCTACATTCCTGTTTCTTTCATGCAAACGATAAAGTCATTTACTCCGGCAACCACAGGTGAGCCTCAGAATTATTGGCACGCATGCCCTTCTATTGGCAGTCTACATTCTTCTTCATCTCATACTAACCTTGATGGATTGGGGCAGTTGTTTTGCAATGGTTGGTCTGGAGGAAATATTTTGATTGGAGAATTTGGGCTTCTTTGGTGCCAATCGTTGGTGGAATACTCCTCGCTTCTATCACAGAGCTCAGCTTTAATGTGTTTGGCTTTTGTGCTGCCTTATTCGGATGTTTGGCTACTTCAACAAAGACTATCCTTGCAGAATCACTCCTACATGGGTATAAATTTGACAGGTAGCGCTATCACTCATGTTATGTTTTCTTGTTTTCTGCTAATAGTTTTTTATTTCTCGACCAACTTGGATCTCCAATGGCGTTACGTAAATTAATCATCAGCATCATGCTTCATATGAAACTCTGCTTATGATTTATCGTTTTCTGATATGCCAAAGACTCGTTCATTATGATCGACTTATCATGTTTGTATTTAATTAAAGAGAGAAAAATGATTAAAAAATAGAGAAAAGCAATAAGAAAGACAGAGACAGATGCAATATGCTATTGAACAACTTTACATGTGAATTTGGCTTGGTAGGGCGTCCATGTGAAACTATTACACATGAGTTAATCTTTATTTGTCTCCACCTCTGTTCTTAGCATAAACACAGTGTACTACATGGCACCTTTTGCAACCATGATCTTGGGAATACCAGCACTCCTACTTGAAGGTAACGGACTTTTGGATTGGTTTTACACCCACCAGAGTGTTGTCTCTTCTCTCGTCATCATTTTCAGCTCCGGGGTTCTGGCCTTCTGTCTCAACTTCTCCATCTTCTATGTGATTCATTCCACGACAGCAGTTACGTTTAATGTTGCTGGAAATCTTAAGGTGAAACCAACTTGTAACATTTGTACGTGAAAAAATGATGTCTATTTCATCATAGTTGTATTTGCTCCTATGACATGTGACAACAATGTTAATGCTGCCATCTTCAACGGTTGAGTATCTGTCATTGGTTCTGTACAGGTTGCGGTCGCGGTCCTTGTATCATGGCTGATCTTCCAGAACCCGATTTCCGCTATGAATGCTGTTGGATGTGCTGTAACGCTTGCGGGATGTACATTCTATGGGTATGTGAGGCACATGCTTTCCCAACAGCCAACACCACCAGCAGTTACTCCTCGAACACCCCGGACTCCGAAGAACAGGATGGAATTACTTTCTCTTGTAAACGATAAATTAGAGGATAAGGTCTGATGCAAGAGGTCACCAGGAAGTTGCCGTATTACAAAATTTTAACAGAGAAATAGGAAAACAGAGGTTCAGTTTTTCTGTGCACTTGAATCAGACCATCGACAGATCTTTTTGGTATATGTTTATAGTCTTGTTTCACAAATATAGAAATGCTTTACAGTTTTCAATCGCGAATCTTGTTTCTGTCGAATATTTGTAATCTGCCATTGTCATTGCCATTCATCATGGTTACTTGTAATGTTGGGTGCGCGCAACTACAGAGCTTCCATGATTGAATAGGCTGTGCATGCTTGTGCCTGTCAAGCCTGAAAAAGCCTCACGCTCCCACCAAACGAAAAGATGATTGCCGTTTTGACACCTTTTTAGTTCCAAAAGCTATTCACGATGACAGTAATAAACATCCATTCACGAGGGCATCATATCAACGTTTCATTTATTGCATGATAAGGATCGGTAGAGGATATGTGATCTAGTTAGCACTTGGTGGTAAAATAGTAGTTTACAAAGGGAGTTGGATTAGGATCTGATCTTAATAACACTTTTCACCTATCTAATTATGGTTATTATTAACACTAATATTAGGATTAAGCCAAGAGCCAGAAGTTCTTTTTCCATCTGGTGCTGATGAGATAACCACCCAAACCTCTTCTCTGCTTTGTCACCCCAATTGTCAGGCATTCTACATTGTTGATGCATTGCTCTACAAATTCCTGGCTGCTGCTGGTTCCACACAGGCTGCCAAGGAAAAAGAACATTTAAGGGCAGATATACCATTATAGATACAAATCAAAGATGAAGGATTAGAAGAGATAGAATGGCTTAAGATTTTAGACCCACCAACTGAAAATGGGTGAGGATCTTTTCTGGCCTAGAACTAGCACAGATACGTCTAGCTTCTTCACTTGGTTCATCACCGTGGCTAGCTTTGGCCCTTGAATTACCAGTGCTTCCACCTCTACCTGAATAGTATCCATTGATCCACATCGGATTCATCAAAAGATTAAAGTGACAAGTGACATAAAAAGACAAGAAAGACAAATGCATCCGAAATATCACTCATTCTAACCATGCCCCTCAATATTATGGACTGATAAAGGTTAAAGATGAAAAGACAGACTGAAGAGCTGCTGAAAATTGTTCCCCATTTTCTAACACCTTTAAAAGACCCTCTCAGGATGAAAAAGCAGTAAATTTTACACAAAAAGTAAGACCATAATGCAAATTTAATACTCTTAGCAGAAGATCATCAAGGGAAAAGAAAAGCGAAAGAACAAGATCAAACAGCAGGAGAAGAAAATACTCTGCAACAGAAATGGATCTACAAAAAGATGATATTATTGATATTTGTTTAAAACACAAGATTCAAAATGGAACGAAGAACATGATAAACTAACATTATAACACAACATTTCAGAAAACAACAAAGAATCAAGAGAGATAAATACCTCAGGTTTACAAGCCTTGCAAAGTGATCCAAGCGAATTGGCAAGAAATGGAGAGGAATCAGTCTTTTCAGGAAGGGTAGAAGGAGGAGGAACAACATGGAGAAGAGTAAGCAAATCACCCTTATTAGCAACATGAGTTAAAGCCCACATCATTGCACGCTTAGAATAAGAAGTATGATCAATAACAACCATCACTCTTTTCCTCATAAGCGAACCACCACCATTATCATTGCTGTCATTATAACCAAACATGTTGAAGCTGAAGCCTTCCATTTGCTTCAAGCTTGTATCAGAAACCAAGTTGGTTCTGCTGTTAATATCACTGGAATTACCACCACCACTACTGCTATCACAAACCCACTTCTTGGATGATGAGCTTAGTTGCCTCAAGAAAGAGCTTGTACAAGTTGGCATTTTCCTCATCAGCAAGATGTTGTCTTTATAGCAAGAAACTGAGAAAGAGCAGGCTGTGATTGTACAAGCAGTATGGTAGAGCTATTACCCTAGAAAGAGAAAGGAGGAGAGATCAAAGATGGTAATAATGGAGGTAAAGAAGGAGGGGGGGTTGAGGGTTGGTTTTTAAAACTAATAAAATATGTGGGGAAAGAAGTAATCTTTTTTTGTTATGCCATATTATATTATTGTTTAGTAATACAGTGAAAATTTTCTCAATATAGGGGCCATCTAGTCTTGCTTTCGGGTGCGATCGATAACCTTTGCGAGCTATTATAAGATCTTCGATTGAAAGAGTCGATGACTGTTTAAATAGCTAACAGAAGTCGTTTGAAAAATACCGAGTTGAGAACTTAACACTCATCTCTTATTTATCTATTTTAAGTTTATACTCTCTATACTGTTGTGCGTATTACAATAATAAATCGAAAAATAAGTAAATTAATAAATCTTGAACTAAAGAGGCCAATGAACATGTTTTTTTTTTTTGTGGGGTTAAAAGGAAAAAGTAAAAAAAAAAAGAGAGAAGGGGGCAGAGAGAGGTAGGGTAGGTCGTGGGGATGGTGATGAAGTAAAGCCATTATTTTAATTTAATCAGTTTGTTCTTTTGCAGGTTAAAGTTCACGGGAATCACTGGCTTGATGTGGCTTTACAGTTACCTATATATATGTATATATATACGTGTGTGTGTGCAGAAAAAGAGAGATAAGATGATAGAGAGAGTGTTAATGGTCAGCCTGTGATGATGATGACGACGATGAGAGCAAGAAATGATTCTTTGTACTGTAAATCTGCTTGCTTGCATGTAAGATTCTTCATGTTCTCTCTCTCTCTGTTTTTTTTTTTTTTTTTAAGTTTTATATAAACCAAGATCCAGATGACCCATTGGCCAGTGTCAAGTATTTTTCATGCCACCAAGTGGTACCCCATTAGTCAAATTCTCTATTCTCAGGTCATCACCACCATTATTGATAGCTTGCTCGAGAAATTTGAACCAGCAGTTGGAACAGAAAGAGGTAACAGTCCAGAACTAGTATAATGGCACAAGCATTCTGTAAAGCATGATAGTTAGTTTTTGAAGATCATTCAGGCTAATTAGTCATTTCCTTGAAAGCATTAAAAGTATATTTATTATAATAAAAGAATATGTTAAAATATTTTAATAATCACATTTAAAATTATATAAATAAAATTAAACTATAAAATGGATATTTTACCTCTGAAGTATAGAAAATTTCTACCCGTGATAGGGTAATGGATGAGAAGGGCAGTTTGGTAAATGAATAAATGGGTGGAGATGGGCACTGTGACTGGGCTTTGCTTCTTCTCCTCTCATTCACAAGCAGTGACACAGCTCAGTAAAGAATCTGACGCGTAGACAGCTATTTTTGATTATCCTGAAAATTATTAATGTTTTTTAAAAAACAAAAAAGAAGAAGAAATAATTAATGGAAAATTAAATTATTATTATGAATTTAAAAAATAAAGGAAAATGTCAGTTAATTGGGGCCTCGTGAATTGGGTTTTTGTATTTTCGGGTTAACAGTTGTCAGAGTAGACGTACTTCCAAATTATTGCACCCGTTTAACTCGCTGTTTACTCTTTCTATTATTAAATTACTTTTCTACCCCTTCGCTATTCTTTCTTTCTTTTTTTTTTTGTGTATTTATTTCCTTTCTAAGCACCTGTAATTCGTAATTTACGAATTTGCTTCCAATTTGAAGAAAAGTTTTCATTTTAGTCCGCTGCAGGATATTTCTAGTAAAATTAACGGTTTAAATTAATTTAAAATAGTAATAAAAATTAATTTGATGATTTTTAAATATAATAAAAATTAAAATGCATAAATGACTAATGTAATGGGACGAGGATGTCTCGATGTTTTCTTTAGGAAATCTCCTCTCGTGGACAGGGACGAGCATCGTTGAGAGGGTGCTTTCCGCCCTGCCTGCTTCAATAATGAAAAAAAAAAATCCGTATTAAGCATGGACTAGTAAATAATTTGATTTTATGTAAAATTTTAAATTTATTAATATTATATAATAATAATTAAATTTGAAATTTTGAGTGTTCCCATGGCACAGGAAGATCGAAGGGATACGGACGAATTAGCATTCAGCAGTTTTCTTTGCATTCCGTGAACCGTCTTGTTTAAATATTTCATGGTCGGACCGACATTTTGTATCTTATTTCAACATCTTTGTCTTTATTGTTGCTCCACTTAATTAATGGATTAGAGAAACAAAACGTCGTCGTTTTTCTGAATTGATGATGAACAATTTCGTCAAACCACTGTTGGACGGTGAAGTCTACTTCCTCATTAGTATAGATTTTGCTTGATCCGTTTGTTTACTCAGGTACCAAAATTCATGTTATTTCCATGTATTTGTTGGTGTGATTCCATGGGTTAATAGTCCTTTCATAAATACTAGATTGACCCAGCAATGAAAGTTCTTCAGGTGTCAGCATTACCAAGTATTGTTACTTATGATTTGGTGGCTACACGGGAACCCTGTCGAGGACCATCATCTTTCGTCTGTCTGGCTGGACTTCTTCTGCTAAATTGTTCAATTTGGGCCTGGATGGATGGATGGACTCCATCGATCAACCTTGTCAGCTTCTTCCGAGTTCATTCTTCACTGAAGCTTCTTCCAAGTTTCAGCCACTTGACGTGATGTTTCTCAGCAATGACAAGATTTCTCCCCAGCTTCTCAATTCCTAAACGAAGTTGGCTGGCCGTCAGTTTATGGGCTTGAGCTTTCTCCAAGAAACTGTTAGGAACTTGAGTGGCACCGGCTAAGTTTATTCACAAAATATCCAAATCATGCTCAGAAGTTGCTTCCACCAATTACAGTGATCAGGAATTTCAATCGTCCGGTTCTGCTACAAAAACGCCCATGACTAGCACCAACTGATTAAGAAGATGCTTGCTCTGTAATGAACTGCAAGTGGGGTTGGTGGGATTTTGGTCGGACTCGTCTTGATCATTAAACTTCTCTTTCGATAAGATAAATGATCAGCTAAATTATTTCATTGATTCTTGATATAAATGTTTTTTATCTCAATAATCATCACATCCAAACAATTTCTTTAAATTCAATCAAAACAAAATCCAGAAAGATAAAGATGATATGCGTGTATATATAAATAGTGCTCAAAATTTCAATACAGAATTTAGGGAAGCATGTGGGACTAGAAACAAATTAGCCCAACTTATGATAATAATATCTAGAACATCTCAGAATCCATAAATATATATGACTTCAAAGCCCTTTAATTGCAGGGTCAAGAAACCGTCGCCTAAACCTTCAACATCCCATGAGCTTCGTTATTGACGTTGTTATCAAAATTGGTTGTTGATGATGATTTGTTTGTATCAGAAATTGGCAGTTGAAGGGTACCATTTTTCTCTATTTCCATTTCTGCTGATGAACTGCTTGTTTTACTATCCTTGCTCTTACCCCAGACAACGGTGTACAATCCAAGAACAATGAAAACTGCTCCAATTACACTGAAAACAGATCCGATCCAAGAAATATCAGAACCGTAGGTTAAATTTAAGATATTGTTTATTTAATCTTTCAGTGTATTAATGTACGTACCTTCCTAGATAAAGCTGCTCTGATAGAATAATGGTGCCAAGGGCAGCTGTGATGATCATACATAGAGGGCTAAAAGAGGTTACAAAAACAGGGCCTCTTTCCTTGATCACCATTCCTTGAATGTAATATGCAAATCCAGAGCAAACCACTCCCTGTTTACACCAATTTTCTGTTAATCTCGTGATTAATGTCAATAATGTGGATTGAAGTGTTTAAAACTTTATGTTACTTACAGTGTAAACAGCTGCTAGAAGCCTCGAATCAAATCCGATTTTCCAGACACTCATGTCCCTTTCCATGATGAGTGTCACAATTGAACCTTCCACCGTACCCATCAAGCATATCAAAGCTGTAAGAGAGAGCTCTGCTGGGTATTTCTTCAAAGTAAATGACTGCAACAAATTCATCGAGAAATTTGAGTTTAAATCAAGCAAAGTATACGTGATAATACTAGTATAGTCGTACGTGATAATACTAGTATAGTCGTCTTTAGAACCCTGTCTAGTTTGCTTACTTGTAGTATAAAGAATCCTGACCAGCCAATGCAACTGCCTAGGAGCAATAGTGTGCCAAGAATCCAGTTCTGGTTGCTGGGTTCAGAGCTGCCATTATGGTGGGTTGCACCATGTGACCTTATAATGTCAAGGACTGGACCTTTATACAAGGTCATAACCATGGCTCCTGCAACAGTAATGCTTGTTCCTAGAACTTTGGCTATGTCACGTACCCTCTTAATGTTCACTTTCTCCAACCTGTAACATGCCAAATAAATTTCGGCTAATTAGTATGAGTAAACCATCGATAAATTTATCCATATAATTATGTTGATCTTTTATTGATTCGAGGTATTAGAACATTTGTTCTCTGTTAATATGTAGGCTAGAATCAATAATGTCATTTAAGATCAATTAGTGCAATGAACAGTGTCATGATTATGATATTACCTGAAAATTACTGCCATTATAAAGGTAATGGCAGGAAGCACATTAACTGAAGCAGATGCATATGTTGCTGATGTAAGTTTCACCCCCATATAATACATATTCTGATCAAGCACCGGCCTGCAAATTCATGATTCCAAGTATCTTTATGAGTTATGGATGATAAATTCTTTCAAAAATAAAGCTTTTCTAGTGAATATAAATATGATTAATCCAAAACAGTGTATTAGCTCAGCCAGCTACGAGATTTGAAGTTCTGAATGCATGACGTATACGCAGAACTGACAAATTTGACAAGCTTTCATTTTCTTTTAGTATTCCATTGATTTATAATCATGGTGGAATCACCATGGATATGTAAGCATGCTACAAGAACATGTTCTAATGCATGATCTGATATGAACAAAAAAGAAAGTGGGTAGATCATTACTCTAGAAATCCAAGTGCCGCTATTCTGAGAAAGATGGGCAGTGTCATCTTCGGCCTGATTTTCCTGTAAAGAAAGGAGAAACCATATTCCTTGATTAAGCCATGCATTACAGGAGAGAGATATGTTATATATCAAATGGGAAAGAGAAGAGACCTTTCGAGGATAAGGGCGAAAGGAGCGATGACAAGAGTGGCAACAACGTGACGGTAGACAGCAAGAATGTAATGGCTCATGCCATGCTTCAAAGAAACCATGGTGATGATGTACATTCCTGCATATCCAAACTGAAGAGAAATTATGGCTATGAATGGTTTAGCTTTGATTAGTGCTTGGCATAGCTTCTTGCAGAGGCTTTCCTCTCCCATATTTCTCTTCTCTTCTCTTCTCTCCTTTTACTTCTCGTCTCTTTCTTTATGCTGATCTCTTGTTGCATGCAAACACTAGCACGAGCAACTTCCCTTCTTATAGAGTCCAAAAGCAAGTGAAAAAAAAAAAAGAAAAAAAAGGGTTAAAACTATATAAATTATGTCATTTCTACTACTAAAGCCCTTCCTAACTAATAACGAAACATCGATTCATATTATATTTGATGTTATATAAAGTTTTTCGTGTTAAAAAGTTTTATCATCAATTAAAAATTATACCCAATTAATGATTTCGTTAAAAAAAACACCTTATTAACTTAAATCATATTTATTATATATATTGAAATTATTAGTATTTTATAATATAATTATATTCGATTATAGATTTACCAAGATTCCTTTTATCCAACTAGAGGTACTTAATATTCCAAAGGCAAGAAAGGGAATCATCTTTGGTGCGATATGTATGTAATCCATGTCAATTGTTTTTTCTTTTTACTAAAAAAAATTTAATAGAGGAAGTTAAAGAGGGAATAGTGCTTTTGGATCTTTAGGAAAATGATATTTTTCCTTACTATTTGTTTCATTAATCGAATTATTTTTTTATATTTATGTTTAATCTCATAGTTATATATTTTAAAAATATATCATGAATATATATATATAATATTTTTCATCGATAAAAATATAAAACATTTATACATTAAATATTGATTTATTCGTTATTGAGCTGAATTATAATTAAATTTTTACTAGTATGTATAAATATTATTTTTAGTAATTAAGTTTAAATAAATATTTTTATTTAAATTGTATGGAATAATTCATTATGCTTTATTTTGTTTTATTAAAATAATTGAGATTCAAATCTTCATACCTACCAATTAAATTAAGAAAAGCATTAAAGTATAATAACTTTATATTTATAATTTTAAATATTTTAAACCATAATGATCTTCTTCAAGGTGGGATGACTACGTAATATCAAAACACTATTTAAAAAATTAGCAAATTTATAATAGAAATTAACAATAAAATGACTTATATTGTTAATTAGCCATGTATTTATAATCAAATAATGATGGAAATCACAAATAATAATAATAATAATAATAATAATAATAATAATAATAATTTTATCACAATTTTATCATATAAAAATAATTTAAATAATTTAAATTTTTTATCGACAAAAAACCCCGAATCTAACTACAAATAAAACTAAAGATTTTGTTATTATATCATCATTATTATAAATAAGAATGAAAATTTGATAAATATGATTACTAGATTAAATTGAAATCTTTAAAATTTAAAATCAAACTAAATCAAATTTGTTATAATTTTAAAATTCATAAACTAATCCAAATTATTTTGATTCAATTTTATATTTTAATAATTAAACTAAAAATTATAAATTTTTTAAAATGGAATGAATCAATTTAAATGATTTTGGATTTAGATTTAGTTTTATACAACCCTAATTAGAAAAGGGTTGGCGGGCAAGAAGATGAAAAAGGTGTTTATAATTAAATGGTGCTTTAAATGTGGACTCCACTTCTAAAAGAAAAATGATCAAAATTTCGTCACTTAATGGCAGATTAATGCTTATTATTGTTCAAATATTGCAATTTCTTTATACCATATATATATTATACATACATACTTGTCTTAGTCCCCCAAATATTAATACCAATTAATATTATTTTTGAAACCCATATTTATCACCTTTTTCTTTATTATGATAGTTTTTGAAATTTTAAATTTCATAAATATAATAACCAATATTATTAAAAAACATTATTATTAGTCTTTGACTATAGTCTAACAAATACAGACGTCTCCATATAAGGAATGCTTAGCTAATTCTTCACTTCAAATTTTATATATTACTTTCTTCATCTATATATTTATTTATAGGGTTGAGTGGATTTTTATTTATTTCATAAATTTCAAAATAATCCTTTATTCTTTTATATCAAAATAAAAATAATTATTATATAAACATAATATAAATAATTTTATCATTTTTATTTTTAATTTTTTTGTTTATCAAAAAGAACTATTCATCGTACTTTTTTACATTCAAAATATAAATCTTATATATGATAAATATGAGAAATTCTAAATTGAGTATATTAAATTTTAATATGAATTACTTAAGTTTAAATTGCATGATTTTTAACTAAAAATTACTCAAGGAATGTGCGATAAAGATGAAAAATAAATGTCAACTAATATATATATATATATATATATATATATATATATATATATATATATATATATATATATATATGAAGTATAAAAAGGGAATGTAAAAGTTGATATTCGATATTCCATCAACCAAATCTTATGAAACTGAATTTAGAAGCCTTTCATTTTCAATACAAAATATTCTTGAATTGCATTATTACATTGTTATTATTATTATTATTATTCAATATTTTATACTAAGATTTCAATTATTTATTAAACAATACAAATTCAACTATTCTATTGATATAAATTAAATACCACATAACATGTTACGATTAATATAACATGAATAATTCAGGTTATCAATTATATATGTAATTTAAGCATAATCATATATATATATATATATATAATTATTTGATTTTCTATAAATATATATCTATCCATCTAGAAACTTACTAAGCCACTTATTAAATGATGACAAAATGGGACTTAATTAGGATTTAAAATTTTAATTATAATCATAATTATTACATGGTCATGATGCAATTTACTACTAATGCAGAGATTAGCATAGTTTATATTATATTAATTAATTCCTTTTGTGATGCGGAAAATCACAGACGTCCTAAGCTGACTCCAGTTCCATTGCTTTCCCAACATGATGATTATTAGTTTTCGAACTTATTCTTATTCCACCATCTCCCCCCTCTCCATCAATTAATTCTTTCCTCCTTTCATTAAAATAATTCAACCATTTCTCTCATTCTCGTCATCATTCATTATTCATTAATATTATTCTATACTCAATTTCATTAAATTAATTCAAATTATTTTATAAACAAAATTAAATTGATATATTCATTTATTTTTACTATTTTAATCAAAATAATAAACAATACAAACACCAAAATTTAGATTTCAATTTTAGTTTTACTGATAACTTAAAGAAAAGAAGTATAATTCTTTGTATTATTATTTATAACCTTTATTTATTTTATTATATATATATATATATATATATATATATATGAATTTTTATATATGATATTCAAGTTATTGTTCTTAATTTTAGTACAGCTTCTTCACCGATTAGAATCCATATATAATGAAGTTCGAGTCCGGATTATAACATTATCGATTGTAATATAATTGGGAAGGGATAAAGCATAGAATTTTGGTAGAAATATTATGGCAGAATTGAGGCCACAGCTTTCATTTCCTGGAAAATGGATGTAATTCTGAGGTGAGTTGATTTCATTCAAAAATGCGCTTTTCTGCAATGTGATAAGACCATAACATCTAATTCCCATACTTAATTTAATTTTTGATTTTTTTTAAGAAAAAAATTGGATAATTCGACAAACCACATGGGCAGATAATAGCCAAAGGACAAAAAGTTGGTGCTTTCATGTTTGGATTCCAATGAGAGAAAATAGGTTGGTGGAAACCCACATTCTCTAATGGCAGAATTAGCATTATATGTATATATATATGTGTTAACTATTTGCATTTAATGGAAATATGTGGCTATAGATCAAAGCATTATGTTAATCTATTTCCTTTATTCTTCATTTTTCATGTTTGCCTTACTTTCTAATAGTTATATGTAATAAGTAAGATATATCAAAACATTTCTCCATCTATCTCTCTTTACATGTAGCTGTAGCTTTGGATTTTAGGAAAATGGTATACAAAAGTATTCTTTGTAGGAAGCACATGCTTGCTTGCCCAACCTATCATATTTGATGCTTTTCTACCCAAATGGTTATGTTATATATATGTATATATATATAGCTTGTTATAGGTATTTTTCTAGTATAAAAATGAAAAGCCCTAATGGAATATAAACTTAAAGCAGAAACTTACCAAATATATATGCAATTTGAAAAAAAGATTAATTAATGAAAATAAATGTCACATTAATTGACTAATTATGTTTAGAAATAAAATAAAATATGGAAATATGAAATGATATAGAGAATAAAAAGGAGAGAGTTGAGAATGGAATTTCGACTTTACAAAGCAATGTCAAGTTTTATCATATACAAAGAATATGGATTTCGAACTCAATTCCACTTTACATCAGCATTAAGTACACCAACTTTTTTTTTATTATTATTTCCATTAATTATTTATTTTTCTTGCAATCATATATACATTAAATTTTATAAATTCATAAAAATCTTAATTTCTTTTCTTTCAAATCAAATGATTCCAAATATATTCTACATTATTATAATCCAAAATATATTGAGTTCATGACATATAAATAAAATTTAAATTTATATAATGTTATAAAATCAATTAATTAATGCTAAGAATTGATCGACTATCAAAGACACATTTTTAAATATTTTATTGTAATTAAAATATATTCATTATATCAATATTTAATCCATTTTACTTATATATATTCACACTTTTTTGAAATATTTATAACACAAGAAATTAATCATATATATATATAAACTAAATCACAACTTGTACTAGCCGACAGTGGCAGCTTATTGCAAGACAGTACCAATATCCATGCCCAGTTGTGATCATGCAAAAAAAAAAATATTTTTTCCAAAGAAAAAAAAAATATATATATATATATAATTGAATACCACGTAATATTAATAAATATTATAAGCTGAGAAATTAAAAATAAAAATTTTTGAAAAACACCTGTAATTTTTAAAAAATATTATAATTTTCAACTATTTTTCTCCCTTTTATTTAGAAATGAAAACTTACTCTATATAATAAAAATTACTTTTTAAAAAAATTGAAAAAAATAGTCATCATTAAGTAAAAATAATAATAATAATGGAATCTTAATAATTATTTATTAGGATTTACTGTAACCAAATATATAATATTTGAGTTTTTTTTTGTATAATTTTATCTTTATTTAACAATAAAAAATAAAGGAAAGTAAGATATTAATCTTATTTTTTAAAAAATAGAAAGTCAATAAAATAATAGCATACGTAATATGACCCACAAAATAGTTGACCTTGTTGTGATTTTTGAATTATTAATTTGTAAAGAAACTTGAGTGCTTCATTATGTAATTTTCTGTTCATAGTTGCTTCCCATTCAGCTGCCATCACTCTCTCTTCTCCAATCCTTTCCTTTTTCCTTTCTTTCCCTTCTCTTCTTCTATCTCTACCCAGTTCTACCCTCAGAATCAGAATCTGCCAGGCGTCTCCCTTTCTAATATATAATGTTTTCATCATCCGCACATCTATCTATCATAATATTCAATCATTAAAATCGATCATATCATATCTGAACCAGATAGTATTCCAACGAAATAATAAATTTTTCCTCACATTGATAATTCTACATATATAGAATGAATTGTATTTAATAAAACGAAATATATAGAATAAATTGTATTTAATAAAACGAAATAAGGAAAATAAAGAATTAAAGTTATATAATAGAACTTTTCTATTGAATTAAGGAGTCGTGGCTCATTCAGATCTTCTAGTTTCCTCGATGAAGATAATGCTGCTTTTTAAAAAATTTAATTGTATTATAAATTTTAAAAAAATCCAACTTGGTCGTGGCACATTTGAATCTATCTTATTGAATTAAACATGGAAATCATTCAATGTAAAGAGAGAGATTGATAGATATTTAATTATTAATTAATTTTATAAAAGATTATTTATAATAATCAATTCCATAAATGGTTTTTTCATTTCATAATATTTTGATATCTCAATTCTAATTTTATCACATTAAATAATATTTTAATTTTGGTACTCACTAACGTATTTCAAATAAAAAAAATGATAGAAATTTTAATATTGAGATTAATTTTGATGATTTTAAAAATATAAAATTAATTTTAATTTTGATGTTATTAGGATAATGGGAGATGGGAAAATTTTATTTAAAAAGAAATTATAATCAGAAGTTATTTATATGGGATGACTTCAATTAGCATGCTTCATTGTTTATATGGAAACTCTGATGATATCAGATTATCATGATCCTCTATGAAAGGTGATAGGGCAGTGACACAATGATGAAGAAGCAAGTGGTGAATGATGCAAGAGGGAACTCAAATCAGTAGAAGAGTGACGATCCGTCTAGAATGGAAGTTTTCTGTGAGAAATGGATCAAAATATGCGATCCACTCCAACAATGTAATTAATAATAGATTTTTTTAATTTTCATTATTTATTTATTTATTTATTTATTTATTATTATATAATTACATGTATTTATTAAAATTATGATATTCATTTTTACTATTAGAGTTCAATTCCTAATCGTTCTATCTTACGAACTTTAAGTTAATGTGAGTTTTTTTGTCGGTTATTTTAATAATGGTTAATATGTTATATATTAATCGTTGAGAGTTGATTTTTTAAAATTAAAATATTTAATAAATCATTTAATATAAAATAATCAAACTTAAACTCTCATAATTTTGATATAAAATCATATTATGGAGAAAAGGAAAATAACTTTAAAATCTTGTTTATTCATGCACTTGGTCTAGTTGCATATTTAAATTTAATCCAAAAAAGTTTAGCATTTTTATAAATTGCCAATATAATATACGAGTGCGTATATATATATATATCACAAATTTGATTTAAGCCTTTCACTACTACAACTATAAGAAATAATACCCATGTATTATATAAAGCTTTATACATGCATATTGTCATATTCCAAAATATTTATATATTTTCAATTGATTCCTTAATATTTTACTAATTTAGCTATTTAATGTAATATGTTGGAGAATTATGTAATATATTAGTTTTAAAAAATGATAAATTATTAATACAATAGAAATATCTGTTTCATTTTTATGTGCATTATCTATAAGAGATTATCGATATCCTTTTATATTTTATATTTTTTGAATTTTAAATGATTGATTTCATGATTGATTGTTATCATGGTATCATTCTTTATGGTGATGACAATTAAAGTATAAGTCACTGTAATATTATTTTTCATAATGATTTAATAATCGAGATTAAAAAAGAGAAAAATATATTATTTGTCTACGAGGTTGTTTAAAGTGCAACTATATCTTGTTATGTTATCAGACATAAAAATTCTATAAACTGAAGAGACTATTAGATTATACTTACAATAGTAGTCATAAATGAAATCGGTATCCATATTATATTACATAAATCAAGTGACTTATATTAAGAATCAATATATTTTACTTGTATATCACTTGAATTCATTATATTTTTTTCAGGTGAGATTTTTTGATACTCCCCATTAAATGTGAATAATCTACTTCGTTCGATGAACACTTGTTAAACATGAACTTTCATTTAAAGGTCCATCAATATTTAAGCCTATCTTAAAGCTCATGTTTCCATACAAATGGATATAATCTAATCTTGAATTTTTGAATACAAATTTAGGATTATCTAATCATTTAACTACTTGGACTTTAATATAATGTAATAAAAACTTCACAAGTGAAGAACAATGATCATACAAGATTGATATTCAATTTATATAAAATCAATAAATTTATATTAAATATCAATATATTCCGTTCATAAATCTAATATATTAGTAGCATATTAAATTTAAAAAAGACATATATTATGAAATTTTGCCATTGCCCTCAATAATGGAAATGAGAGCACCAACAAGCAAGCAAGCATGAGAAGATGATATAGATAAATTTACCTATTCATATTGTAATGTCAATTTATTATAAAGGATGATTAAATCTAAGAAAAGATGATAATAATTGAAGGGGATATTATTTAAATTACTTGTACCATAATCCACGGCAAATTACAAAAGGAAGTTGGTATGAGTTGATGGAATTCTCTTTCTACATCTATCTCTTTAAGGGTCGCATTCGACATTAAAACATGCCAAATTGACAAGCAATCAACCCACACCTCCCCAAACATGTACTTGTACTTGTCGAGACTTCATTTTTGCATCAAAAGCTATACAATTATCACCTTCAACTACAAAAGTATAAAGCCATGGCAACCAATCTCAACATGCATGTTGCTTATAAGAATTATCCATCTACAAAGTTCTATTATATGAATTTCCCATATCCAAAATGGATATATATACATATATATATATATATATATATATATATATATGTATGTATGTATGTATATGTATATTATTTGTAGCAATGATTCTTCTTTTGCCTTGCCTATACTATATGATTTGATTTTAATGTTAAATTGGACAAATTTAAAAATTTATACTCTGTTAAAATAAGAAATCATGACATATATATTTAGAAGATATTATATTTTGAGAGAGTTAGAAAAGTACTATCTGGTTAAAATATTC
>CANYBF010075057.1:0-11380 GCA_948192965.1 Dalechampia spathulata
ATCATTATATTATTATGATCAACTAAATATTATTCATGTAAGCATCATCTCAACTTAATTACACCCGTAAGGTGTCTACTCACGCATTAATAGTTTTAAAGTAAAAGAAAACAAGAAATAAAAGAGTAGAATAAGTATTCTATAAACACATGGATAAATAACAGAAACAAAGAGTCTAAAAGATAAAAGGTCTTCAATTCTTCAAGAACTTGAACAACTTGCAAATCTTCTTCTCCTCTTCAAAACTTTACTTCAAGATCTATAGATTAATTCCAATACTAGATTCAGTTGAAAGAATCAAAAATAGAAAGTATATTCAAATCCTAAAAATGAACTAAACTAATTCTTAATTCCTAATCCTAAATAAAAAAAGAAGCAAGTACATCCAAAATATAAATGTATTCTAAATCCAAATATAATAAAATGGTATGAACCATTCATAATTGCATCAGTGATCTAAAATAAATTGGTAAAATCTCATAAAAATGAGATGTAGATGAGTTCCACTGCTTGTGGAAGGTTTACACAATTCATCAAAATGCAAAAGAAAGAAAGAAAGAAAATGGGACAATATGCTATACCACTCACGTAGCCTTTACATGAATTGTGGGACATCAAACATGCATGAGATGTGAATGGCAGCAAGGTATACAAATGGTAGATGGTACACACAAGCCCTGTGACACTTAAGAATGAAAGTTAATGTACAAGTATATTACATCATGCATTAGAATGATATGCTCAGTCTAAATATTGACTTTAAAAACATGAAAACTAAAGTAAATGATGTTATGATTATGTAAACATTATCGCATGATATGGAATGATTGAAAAATAAGATGTAAATCATATTAAATAGTTAAGCATTATGATAAATATGAATAAAGTAAATATAAATTTTAATAAAAAAAATTAAATTTGGTTGAAAAAAAGTTCAAAAATAATATATAACAAAGTATAAAAGTCATATATCAGGAAATGGTAGTGCTTTGCCGTCTGCTCTGTCACAGTTGGAGTTGGAGACAATGAGTATATTTTTCCCAAATGCAGGGGCCTTTTCGAGCATAGACATGAAAAGGAAATGGCACTTGCAAGCTCAACCCCTGCATTCGGAGAAGACGGTACCGCCCACAGAATAGTCTGTTCAAAGTAATTTTCTTACAAATGACACGTGTAGTTTTAGACTTTAAAGGATGGGTACTGATAGCATGTTAGCCAACATAGAATAATGAAGTGGTTAGGTTGAAGAAGAATGACCAAACTTTCTTGCACTTAAGTTTGATTAGAGTGGAGTCAGAATTAGAATTAGATATTTGTGTAGTCTGGTGGATGACGTACCATTCATTTTATGGATTAGCTAATTATAATTCACATTTTAATATAATTTTTAAGGTCTTCTTCTTCATTTAATTATGACAAGTAGGTATTCTTGTTCTTCACCATCACTTATTTTATATTAATTACAAATATCTGGCTCACAAAACTATAAAAAACTTTATTTATATATAACATAAAATTAATTCAATTCATAATTTTAGATTTTCTATTATTTATTTGAATCATATTTTTTTATATTAATTGAATAAATTTATAAAATATCATCTAATAAATTATGAAATTCATTATCTATTAAATTATATTTAAATTAATATTATATCATAATTTTTCTCTTATATGAAACAAGTTAAATAATAAAAAAACCTATTATTTCATTTTTATAATTTTGGTGTAAATGATCATGTTTCATTTAACTGGATGAAGTTTATCTAGAATCTTGATCCTTATTAGAGAGGAGTTTCTAGAATTTTTATCTTTGTTAGAAAGAATCAATTAAGTGTAATTATAGAACTAAATAAAAATATATTAAGATAATTTTGATGTTTAAGCTAATTAGATGAGAGTAAAGATAATTGATGATTATAATACTAATGTATATGTATCTAACTCCAACGTGAAGAGGGAAATATATATATATATACTTGGAGGTTTGTTTGTTGTAGTTAGATTTTTTTAATGATTATTTGTTGAATAATAATTAGGAATTTCAATATTTAGATATAATGATATTTCATCATAATTCAATTATAGAGTTAAAAATTAAATAATTTTAATAATTTTATTATAAATTAATACTATTATACAGAAAGATTTGTTATTCAAATATATTTCCGTGAATAATTATATAGCAAATTGATATAAAACAAAAATCTATCCAGTTTGCTTATTTAAAAAAAAACTAAGTTATAAACATCACCAAGTCGTTGTAGTATAGTGGTGAGTATTCCCGCCTGTCACGCGGGTGACCCGGGTTCGATCCCCGGCAGCGGCGAATTTTTTTTCCTTTTGAAAAAGCTGTATAATAAGCATTTTTCACGACAGGGAGAGTTGCAAGTTAGCAGTTTGTTTCTGAACTAACAGGTGTGCAATGAAAATGAGACCCACCGGAGAAAGCTTTGATATCATAATTCTGGACAAACCTTTTGTTGTATATTGTGATTAATGATAACAATCTTCACCGGATATAATTATACAAACTCTCATGTGTGTAAACTTTTCGTAGTTAATGGTATACCTTTTCATTATGATTTCTGGTGTATACAAATTAGTTCTTGCAAGTTTATTTTAAACAACAATGTCTCAAAAATCTTTGTCAAAACAACAATGATCTTAAGAAGAACAAGCTCTTGAAGTAGATCCGGCCTGCAACAAGAACATGCAGATTTAACAGTTTACAACGACTTTTAATTATAATAAACCAATCGATCAACAAAATTCAAAACACCCATTGTAGCATACCATGCAAGCATGGATGTCATCACACCCACATAGCAATTTTGCATTCAATGTGTCTACTGCTTGGAATGATCCCCCCCCTTCACTCCTCTGAATCAAAATCCACTTGCACAAATTAATAATGATTGAAAATCTAATTAGGTAGGATAATTGAAGCTTTAATTAAAGCTGATGATTACCTTGTAATAATCAACAGCAACAAAATTAGCCCATCTGTTACCAGAAGCACCGTAGCAAGTATGAAGCATATTCATGAGATCTGCTGAATTATCATGGCACGACAGATCCTTCAGTGGAATGCTCCCAAAATAATTCACCAAGACCAAGGATTTGCTCTTGTCATCAAGTGGTGAGGATTCTGCTCTATTTGAACAACTTCCTGCCTTCATACCATCTTCCCCATCTACCATATAATTTATGTCAAAAGGATTGTACGCAGATGCCAACTGATAACAAAAATTCAATCCTTCTTTTTTCTTGCTTATTTTTCTTATATTTTGATATGATTTTCAAAGTTATTGAAATGAAAAAGCTATACTTACAATGATTTTCAACCATGTAATTCCATTGATACGCAATTCCTTCAGTTTGTTCCTTGGATTGTATGGAGGTGAAGACAAGAAGCCTTTGGTTATTTTTGACCATGTCACTGACAAGAGGCCAATCTTCACCATTTTTGGGCATATTTGACAATGGAAACCAGTATTTCATCAGCCCAGATTCAACGAATACCTTAGTTAATCCAGCTGGGGCTTCAACATAATCTTCTAATATTATTGTCACAATTTCCATCGGATTTGCCGATAAAAATGCTTCGATTTCCTTCAGTGTATCAACAGCCGGGCCCTTCACGAAAATAAATAATACTCATTTCAAACCTTTAAATTCCATCTTTTGATAAAAACAAAAATGTAAGGTGCAGAAATACATACAAATGCAGTGTAGTCGTAACATTGTCCTTTAAATGAATGGCATAGCCATACATCTCCGCGGAAATCATATGTATCAAGCATCAATGCTCGAGCTCCATTCTGTAAATTAGTAAATATTTCAAATCAATTGGAAAGTGAAATTCTTTTAGAAAATAATGATGTGGGTATTTAAATATAGGGGAGGAAAGGTACGTTTAGTTGCTGGGTGACATTGTCCTCTTGGTTGGTGAAGGTGAGTCGAGGAACACCGGTGTGCGATGGATATCCGTCGATAGCATATGAATTGTGGGTCGTTAGATATGCATATTTGTTGAATGGCAGAGAGTTATTCTGTTTAGACATCAGAAACAAAAAAAAGAAAAAAATAAACTTAATTTCAGGATCTAAGCTTGAGAATTAGGTAATTGATAGGTATTTCTGTAGTTGCCTTCAAGATCAATAGTATTTACCAATGAGAAAATTTTAAAAAAGGGTAAAATTCATTTGGTAGTGACATGTGAGCTCCCTAGATAGGTGAAAACAACAACCCATTTGCCTAAAGTTCATAATTGATGATTGATCACCGCTCCTTCATTGGATGAAACGTACATTTCTTATGTTTGAAACTAATCAAATAGATAATTTTTTAAAAGACACAGAGTGGTGAAGGAGGAAGACGTACCAGAAGCTTGAATTGGTTAGAAATGATTGATCTTACACATCTGGAACCTGAAAATCCTTGCGGGCAAGAGAAACAATACAGTCCAGCTTCGCAGTCTTGGTCTGACGAGCATTCATCTAATAACTAGTGGATTCAAACTAAACACTATCAGAACTCAAGCAGTAAAAATATCTCACAAAGAAGACTGACTCTGATTATTATGAAAATGATCATCAACTATGATCTGATTAACTACTCAAGTTCAGTGAAGGATTGTATGTTGTTGATCTACTGCAAGATTTTGAAAGATAAATACCATGATGAGAATGAACAAAATGACAAGTTTCATAAAGAAACTGAAAAAAGAAAGCAACGGACCCGGCAGCCTCCATTGGAGCAAGCAGCGGAAACTCCAACAAGTAATGAAGCTGCGATCAGTATCAAGTTTAGAGAAAAACCCATGAAGAGGACGCTGTTCACATGAAGTTTTAAAGAAACCCAAGAAGGCAAAGAAAGCAAGTGATGGATTAATGTTATAGCATAGTAATTATGGGCTGTTGTGGCGGAGGAAACAGAGGAAAAACTCTGATAAATTCAAAAAAATGGTGAAAACAACAGCAACCAAGGAACGGGCTTGCCAACCAAATCAAAAGAGACATGAGGCAAAGGACATCAGTTGAGAAGATTAAGGCATCGAAGGAACGTAATTGGATTTCATATTCATAGGAAAGTGTGTTCGCACGTATTTACTTTATACATGTTTTTGGCAGCTTGCTGGCTGTATTGTTGAAGAAGCTTTGTTTCTGTATAGTTAACCAAATTCTTTCCAAGCAGAGCATTTGAGGAAAAACCAATCATCTTTCTTCTGGTAGACATTTAAGATCTTTCTTGAAATTCATTGAAGTTATGTCAATCTTCCACCGTATGATCGGGTGATTAATATCATACTCAAACTGTCTTCTTCATCATTAATATATTTCCTGGTGATAATTGCGACCTTTTCAGAGCATGATAATGACATCTATTATTATTATTATTATTAACATCAATTAAAAATATGATAATAAAAAATTAAATTTCATAATGTTAAAAATAGGATTAAATTATTATTTAGTGTAAAATTATATTCATTTTCTTTTTTTAATTGTTCTGAATTATAGTTTACTTTTTTATTAAAATATCTTTAAAATTAAAAATATAATTAATAAGGAAATGATTTTATTTTATTTTATAATTAAAATAAATGTATGATAGGAAGAATATATTTAAGTTTATTTTTTCAAATAAAATAATTAATATATTTTTTTAATTTTACTGAAATTAAAAGTTAGAAAGTATTTGTTTTTGATATTTCTAAAAAATATTATATTTTCCTATCTAAATGCTAATTTAGTTATTAATATGTTTTATTAATTATTATATTCTTGCAAGTTTAAATAAAATAGTATTAAGATGAACAAGAATCAAAATAAATAATAAAGATAATTATAACAAATATGGGACAAAAAAAGAATTCATGTTTTTAATGTAAAGTTTTACAGGTCTTGTTTAAAGAAAAGGGTATATTCTTCTTTATATGGATTCAGATTCCAAGTATACGTGTAGGGTATAATTTTGTTTTGAGTTTGATTGAGTCAACACGTTAAATAACAATGGAAACCCTTTTTAGAGTATACAGATTCCACAAGACTAAGTGAATGTATTATTAACTGTAAGACTTTTAGCTTTGCTTCAATTTGAGGATTGGAAAAAGTTTTCAACAAATTCATAACAACTTCCCAGCAATGGAACATTAAGATGATGAGGCTACAGTTTCAGCACTCATCCTTGATAATTATGGATGTTCATACATCATTTCATGAATAATTATATAACAAAGTTAACATGTAGAAACATGATATTGATATAAAATATAATCAATATAAAAAGATAATACAATGATGTTTTACAAGTTATATGTAGGTTAGACATTCGTATGAAATCATGGCTTTATTGTTTTAATTGAGCCTTATATTGAGTTTGAACACCCTTTTTATTCTCTTCATTTGATATGCTACTTCATTCTGCAACTTCTTTTTCTTCGTTTTTTCTGCTACACGTTAACTTTTCAAGTAATAAGATTTCTTTTTTCCCAATTTTTGGGATATTTATTGGCGATTGGCTCCATGGTAGCAAGATAAGCTCAAAAAACAGACAAAAGAATAAAGGAACGAGTAGAGCTAACATTTCGTGCCTTCTGAGTGAAGCAACCTGGCAGCTGCACGGCGTTTGTTCATTTGCATGACAAGTACCGGTTCGAAAGAGCCAGGCCCAATTTCCAGCCGATGATTATTTGCTTTGATACTCCCTTGCTTGGATATTCATCTTCCGACAGACACAGTTTGAGGACCAGAATTTCTTGTACATTCAAAAAAACCAGTTGCATTCTCCAAGGACTATTGTGGAGAATGACAAATTAATACACAACTTGTACAATGAATTGAGGTTGGCATAAAGTACAAAAATGTCCAAAAAATTCACACCGTTTAGATGCCATTGTATAGGGATATTTGTCTTAATGCAAAACATTCACTATTCAAATCACGATTATCTTGGAAAAGAGTGAAGAAAGAAAGAAAAGATGCTTCCATGAAGATATATAATATCAGCAGATACTTCAGGCAACCAATCCATATCTCCATGATAATGCATCCAAGAGATCTGAAAATTGCACAAACTCGACGCAGCTTTTGGCAAACTGGCATGCTACTCTACCTTAATGTTCACCTTTGTGCTCATCTTCATCCTCAGATTTATTTCCATCTTCAGCTACACCATTATCATCATCACCATCTTCATCACCATTATCATCATCATCATCATTGCCATCATCACCATTGTCTTCTTCTTCTTCTTCTTCACTATGCCCATTAACATCAAGGTTACGTCCTCTGCTTTTTGCAGCATAATCTTCAAGTGATGCAGAGGGAAATAAATCCCCCACCTTATGTCCTTCATTGGATGCAAGTTTTTCAGAATTCTTTGGTGTACCCTTGTTCATCTGATGCAATAACAAGACACACATGTTATATAATGAAAGGCCAGGGAATAGACAAACAAAAGCTATATCTATAGCCACGCTACTTTTCCTTCAACCTAGAGAGGCAGAAATTGCAAGGGATATAAGACTTCCAGGTCTGTATTCAATATTTAGATGATAAAGCAAAGCATGTAGACTGAGATAAACTTTCTAGATTCCAAAGCACCAAGTAGCAAATATAGAAGTACTTAAACTTATGATCGAACAAAGTGCTCCAGAGGAATAAAAAATAATGATCCTGAAGTTGCTTCAAAAATGTGGAGAAGCTTGAATCTGTAGTAGGATCTACTCTTTGCAAAGCTAACACAAAAGATAGGCAGACATTTTTTATTCCTACCAACTTCAGAACAATCTGAAGTGAATTGCCATATATTGGACAATCAAGATATTCATTATCAAACATTCAACATAGAATCAACCTGGATTAATGTCTCATGTCAATTAAAACATATTTCATGTTGCGCTTGGATAAAACATTTCAAGTGGTATAAATTATTTTTTAGTATCAAGTTTACATTATTTAAATGAGGTTCTGAATTCATAGATTCATGAATGAAGCTTAGATCAATGATAAAAACGATAACTTAAATTTGTCCTGGTTCCATCCAATCCCAATGAGGTCTTAGTGCATCTCCAATAAAAGAAGAAGGAGGTTTTGCACCAGCAGTGCATCTTTAGTGATCCATAGTGTTTTACCTCCTAGCATAACATACTTTTGGCCTTCACAGATATTGCTCAAAGGTAGGTCAAATTACAGGGCCTATATCCCATCTGTTTGTTTAATTCGATGGATGACCTACAAGCTTAAAAGAAGTCAACCAATACGTGGCCAAATATGAAAATTATCCACTCACCCAGGCCACCATAAAGTGAGAAACCGACTTCAGGTCATTTTCTCTTGATTTTCTTAATTAATTCATGTAATTTAGAGGGTCAATGAAACTTCTTTCTCGGTAAACACACAACATGAAACCCATATATACGCTAGCACATAAGAATTTGAGCAAGGAGTTTACAGCGCGTAGGAGACTCCTGCGATCCCTCTCTCTAGCATTCTTGATGGCCTGCAACAAGTCCACCCAAAACACATTCCGCTTCAGCATAATGCCAATCCAAATTCAACTACAAATAGAACCTAATGAACATTTCCAGTTATACAAACAAAGAACACTGCCGACTGCTATATGACAGTATTGCTGCCAATGGCAAAAAAAGGAGACCCACCTCTTGAAGCATCTTCTGCTCAGCTTCTACTTCTGCAGAGTCTCTACAAAAAAAAAAAGAAGTATATTCCAACTCCAATTATTTGTCAATTTGACAAGAGCACTGATGACTAAAAAAATAAAACTAATGCAAAAAAAAACTTAAACCAACCTTCCAACTATAGTACCCACACGGGAACAGCACTTTGCACATGCATTTTGCTCCTTTGCACAAGCTAAATCAAACAATCCAATAGCCAAAATAAGAAGCAAAGAAAACATATGTAATAGGAAAGCTAGTAAAAATTAATAACCGAATATCAAGCATATAGAAAAAAGAAAAGGCAGACGACCAACCAGTGCATAAATTATGATAAGCCTGACGAACTGCACGTTTTGAGCATCTCTGACTGCCAAGAATCAACTAATTCAAAATCAAAACATTTGAAATTCCACTATCAATCGCGCATTACAATTATCAAGTTCAAACAAAACCCACGCGTTTCGCATCGTATAATTCCTTCAAAAAATTTCGAACTTCAAACAATGAAATATTACAAAAAGAAGTACCATTTAGCAGGCTCAGTGAGCGGCTTGTACTTGCCATAACGGCGTTTCCAATCGATCTGTTCTTTACAACGAGGGCAAACTCCTGTGATTTCCGATAAAGGCCTCAACTTTCCGCCAACTTCCTACTCTTTGAAATCCATTTTGTAAAAAAAATAAAGCTTCAAAATAGAGTAACAACCCGAAAGAAAATATCCTTGTTTTCTGGAGAATTTACGTTACCGTTTCGTTTATCTTGTGGCCAGCGTTCGGCTTCCATGCGAAGCGATTTTGGTGCTTTGGAGGACCTTGCCTCTTGCTCATCTTCTTCTTCCTCTTCGATTTTGATGAGACGTTAAATAAGAGTCCAGTTCTAAAAACCTTACAAAACCCTAAACTTATGTGCATTTGATTGTCAAATGCAGTATTTGTTGGAAAAAAATTGCATTTTAGTCCCTATAATTGTTTGTTTTTCCATTTAAGGCTCCTCAACTTTATTTCTCCTTTAGTTTCTCTTTTCAATTTGACTTGTAACCTACTTTAACCAAATATTCATTTTAACAACGTATTCCATTACTCGCCATTAGAATTAATAAATTAAGTTTAGAATAAAATTTACTATTTTTATGATTTTATATATTTATATGATAAAAAAATTAAATTAAATTAAAAATAGTGATAATTACAATTTAGACATAAGATATCTATTCTAATTATTATTATGAATATATTTACTCGATTTTTAGATCTAAAGAAATCAATCTTGATGATTAAAATAATATTTCAGTTATTAAATACATAATATAATAATAATGAGAAGAATTAAAATATTCGGGTTTCTGTTGAAATGCTGAAAGCTCCTCCTAAATCAAGGGCGGTGAACTCTGCATCGGTTGTAGTAAGTGCAAGTCCGAGGATTGTTGTTGATGCGTTTGATACAATTACCGTAAATGGTTTGATTGCAAATTGGTTGCTTCTCTACTCCTCCAAAATTAATTGCTTCTTGCAGCTTCCCTGATATCATATAATAACCACCTCAATAATTTACTAAAATATTTTAATAGGTTATCAGATTTTATAAAAATAAGATATATTTCATAAAGAATATTTTAAATAATGCTTAGCATAAATAACTAATCATCTGATTACTAAAGCTGAAATTCCATCGCATTGTCTGGTTTACGAACTCTTTGTCTGTTTGGTTCATATGATCTGCCTGATTAACCTCAGCCTTCTCTGCCGTCTCCTATTAACCAAAAGTTATTAGTTAATGCATGTTTAATAAGCAAACAGACATGAATAAATGGATAAAAATGGCTATAATTAATTGAAAAGTTGTGGCTCTTACAAGACCAACGCCGGCAAGATTGGCACGAATAGCATTGGTAACGACGAAGCTAAGAAGGAGGGCTAGAGGAAGAAAGATGGTGCTGAGCTTTGACATCTTGAAGCCTGGAAGGAGATTAGTTACTCAATTAATTAATGCACAAACATGATTAAAGATTTGAAAGGGTGTTAAGAAGGTGGGTTTTTGGTGAGGTCGATGACTTTGCATTTTCATTGAAGGCGGTTAGTATTTGTGATCTCTGATTCTAAATTTAGAGTTGCATTATAGATTTGTAGCCATTGATGATCTAATTAATTCATCCCATTTGGTTAATTAACGATAAGGTATTGATGGTCGAATTGAATTCAATAAATTTTGACCTTTTCTGTATCGCAAGCTACAAAAATACAACTTCTGAGGCTTGTTGTATTTTTGGTTAATTAATTTTGAACAAGAGCTGTGTTTTATTTTAAAGCTTTTCCTTATTACCATTATATTATTCTTAAAAATTATATTAAAAATTATTTTAAAATCAAAATTGAGATGATTCTTTTTTTAAGATTTATAAAATATTGATAATTGACATTATCATTATCTTTCTTCATGCTTAAGTGATCTCTTTTAGTAATGTTTTCATGCATTTTAGGTGCATACTTTAGTATATAGTATAGTATTCTAAGTATTTTATACCATTTCATGCATCATACTCATATTTTATACACTTAGCATAACTTCATACATTTTCATACATATTTTACATTATTTTCATAGATATTTCATATGGTATAGGAATTAGCTCAATTTAGATAGATTTACATGCATTTAGTAAGTTTCTATAGTACTATTTTGCATTAGAATCAT
>CANYBF010075062.1:0-13336 GCA_948192965.1 Dalechampia spathulata
ATTAAATACCCGAGTTGCTTTATTTTCTGCTTTATTCCTGCTTTTATTTCTGTTTTATTTCTGCTTTACTGCTTTCATACATGCTATATGTCTCTTGCTTCCCTATGCCATGAAACCGGACTTAAGTGAACTTCAACCTAACTGCATGTTCTTTGGCTTTCATTAAAATCGGATAAAGTGAATATGATAATACGGAATACGAATAAAATTGAAATGCCGAACCCAATCTCTGAAGAAATTTGGACTGCTTTCCCTCAGCAGGAAGGCTCGGGTTTAATTTTTCTCGGCTTGTTTAGTTTCTTAATTGAGTTGACTAGATGAGCCGGGTGGTGACTCCACAACCATTTTCTCGACGCGATCTATCTAGGTCCTGTAGTATCTCAGGGATCTATACTTTTGAGAGCAAGCACCACGGCATTTCACACCGAACAGCGTGCAGCGCTCCCACGTCCGGGATGTGATACTCTCACAAACATCTAATAATTTTATTCATCTTTGTAAGAGAATTCAAAATTAATAAACTTATAAAATTATTTTTATAATCAATGACCATGGAAAAGAATTTCAAAATGAATCTTTAAGAACTATTTCAATGAACATCGTATTTACTCATAACTTTTTAGCACCAAAAAGTCTACAACAAAATAGAGTGGTGGAATGGAATAATCAAACTCTATAAGAGATTACAAGAGTAATGTTAAGCAAAAGCAAACTTCCAAAATATTTTTAGGTTGAAGTAATTAACACATCATGCCACATTCTTAATCAAACTTTAGTAAGATCAATTTTAAAGAAAATACCATATGAACTTATAAAAGGTAGAAATTAGCTTACTAAATCTGATGCTAGATTAGATGAAATAATATTTCTTGGCTATTATACTCAAAGAAAAGCCTATAAAGTATTTAATAAATAGACTAATATTTTAAAAGAAACTATCCATGTAGCCTTTGATGAAACTAATCAATCTCTACTTAGTAGAGAATATACTGATGATGACATTATAGGAAATAACTCGTAGTAGAATTAACATGATAATTCTATCTCGATATATGAAAAATAGTCAACTAAGATTTAAAATAAATAAAAAAAATATGGAACCAATTGAAAAATATGGAACCAATTGAAGAAAGTCATGATCTTCTTAAAGATTAAAAATATCATAAAAATCATTCTAAAGAAGATTTACTGATAAGTCCATTCATGAAAATGATGACAAGAGCATAATTAAGGAATCTTATAAGAAACATGCATTTATTTCATAAATGGAACCCAAAGATGTTTTTGAAGCCTTAAAAAGATAAAAGTTAGATTAATGCAATTTAGGAAGAGCTAAATCAATTTAGCAACAAAGTATGGACAATTGTACTTAAGCCAAAAGGTTAATCAATCATTGGTATGAGATGGGTGTTTCAAAATAAACTTGATGATAAAGATAATATGGTTTGAAATAAGGCAAGGTTAGTTGCTCAAGGTTATAACCAAGAGAAGGGTATCAATTTTGATGAAACTTTCATGCTAGTTGCTAAAATATAAGCTATTCAACTTTTATATGCATTTACCTCATATTAAAATTTTATGCTTTATCAAATGGATGTAAAAAGTGCTTTTTAAAATTATTTTATAAATGAAGAACTTTATTTAAAACAACCACTTGGTTTTGAAAAGTTTAAAAAACGAAATCATGTTTTTAAGCTAACAAAAGTGTTATATAATCTTAAGTAAGTTTTAGAGCTTGGTATAATAAACTTAGTACATTTTTGTTAGAAAATAGTTTTACAAAAGAAAAAGTTGATACAACTTTACTTGTTAAAATCATAAACATAATATATTGATAATATAAATATATGTTGATGATATTATTTTTGAATCTATTAATAATTTTCAAATTTAATGTAAAAGGAATTTGAAATGAGTATGATGGGAGAGCTCATATTTTTCCTTAGATTTCAAATCAAAAAAAGTAAGGAAAAATTTTGTATCAATCGAGTCAAGTATACAAAAGAACTTTTAAAGAAATTCAAAATGGATAATATTAAAGCTTGTAGAAATTTAATGAGTCTAACAAAAAAAAAGAGAAAGATGAAAAAGGTAAAAGTATTGACATAAAAATGTATCAAGGTATAGTTGTCTCCCTTCTCTATCTAATAATAAGTAGACCTAATATTCATTTTAATGTATGTTTATGTGTAAGATTTCAGGTTAATCTTAAAGAATTACACTTAATTATTATTAAAAGAATTCTTTATTATCTTAGAGGAATTTAAACCTTAGGTCTTTGGTATCCTAAAAATACTACACTTGATCTTGTTGGGTATAATGATGCTGATTTTATAGGAAGTCAAATTAATAGAAAAACACATTTGAAACATGTAAACTTCTTGGTCATTGCTTAATCTCATGGTTTGATAAAAACAAACTTTAATTGCTTAAGTTGAATGTAATTTATCTGAAAGCTATGTAGTACAAATATTATGGATGAAATAATTATTGGAAGACTATGGGTTAAAGAATATCAAAATTCTAATTTATTTTGATAAAATAAGTGCAACCAATTTATCCAAAAATCTTGTATATCATTCAAGGATGAAGAATATTGAGATTCAACATTACTTTATAAGGGATCATACTAAAAAAGGTGACATTGAAATTATTTTTATACCTATTGAAAATCACCTCACTGACATATTCACTAAATCATTAAGTAAAGATGTACTTATTTCATTGAGAAGATAACTTGGTATGTACGTTATTGATTCTTAACATTTGAGCTAATTACTTTTATATTATGCATTTTTTTATTATATTTACATTTGTCATATTTTAGTATGCTAATTTGAAGTTATTAAATGTACTAATTTAGCTTCAAAGAAAATTATTTTTTATTTTGAAAATCTTTCAAGATTACATATTTTTAGATATTCATGTATATTAATATAATAAATATTTTCTTGTTTAATTTAAATATTTTTTACTTTTGAAAAGTTTTTGAATTTTAATTATTTTGCTTATATAGGTGATTTACTATTAATAATAATATCTTTTTAAAATTTTGATTTCAAGTCTCAAAAAAGGCATTAATTAAGAAAGAGAAGTTGCCGAATTACACCATCTTGCTTTCTCATCTTCTTCAAATCTCTTCATTCTTCTTCTTCTTCTGATAAATCTTAAAATCACCAAATGACCAAGAAAATAACTACTCAAATCTGCTTTTATCATTACTAAGATGAAACCTAAAATCAAAGATCATGATCTTGCTTTCTTATCAAATAAACTCACCCCTTTAAATTTTATCAAATGAAATGATCTTGTAAAGAAGTTTCAGAATAATGAAAGTTTAATTTAATACTAAAAATGGAAGCTATTATTTTAGGTTAATGAGATGGTTTAAGATAATCTTGTTCATAAATTATATAGGGCTCTTGATGTGGTGATTGAGAATAAGCTTTAGAAATTTTCATTAAAGAAGAAAGTTTATACATTTACATTGCAAGATTTGGAATGAACATTCAAAATACTAGATGAAGGAGTGAAGATTGGAAGAATAAAAGAGATCAAGAAGTTAAAAATTTATGATGACCTACAAGCCATATAATTTATTTTAGGGAATAAAAACATGTCTATTAGAAGCTAAATTGATTATAGTTCTCTGAACAATTATGTGTATATACTTTTGCAAGATTTGGAAGTTTCACGTATGTTAGTGGTAAAGTAGAAGTAAAATGAGTCCTTTATGGACCATTTTTAGAGATGGATGGATAAAGTTATTATAGTCAGATATAAGTTAAAATACCAAAACTTTCACACTTTCAAGGATATTTACTTAGTCGACGATAGTATTAAGTAGATAGAGGGGTTAAAGAAGGAGCATTCCTTTATGAAACCTAAAACCACCACTTACACATAGATACCATATAAATCCTTTCATATCAATGCTTTATAGCTACCTTCATAAATACTCTAAAATAGAAACCAACCTTGGAGGTTCTCATTAAGTTAATGCAAAATTTCAAAACACCACTCCCAATCATAATAAACACAAAAACTTACTATCATTATCACCAACACCATGGTGATAACATTGATGATTATTGTTCTCTCAAGTGGATCATCTTGAATCTCATTGATTTAAATGAGCTCAAAGATCTCAAGAAATCCAAACCCTTTATTAAAACCAATAGTTTGTCTATCTATCATAAAGCCAACCATACCTATATGATCCAATTAAGGTTACTAGAATTTTTGATTCTCAACTCGTTCTCTCTCCTTGATAGTGAGGAGATTTCTCTATTGCCTATTATTAGATTGATACCTAACAATGGGTTCATTATTGGTGCCATAAATATTTGGTATGACAGTATTGGTGCTACAGATACATGTTAACATCAACTCAACTTGAGAATGTAGTCATTAAGCAGTTAAAGAAGATATAAGTTAACATTAACATCTAAAACTTGGTGCTACCCTCCCAATAGCATCGATAGGCCATCGTCAAGGCACCATCTAATATGAGGATTTCTCCCTCTGCTATTGCTTGTAACATGAAAAGTTAGTTGGTGAATTGAAAGTTAAAATCTAAAATTATCACTTTCTCTAATGTTGATTTACCAACTAAGGGTATGTATCATAATAAGGCACTCTTAATCAAGGTGCATATCATGAACTTCTCCACTCTATATGTAATGATGAATGATGGATATGACATTAATGTCTATCCTTTAAAGATGTTGTTTAAGCTTGAGATCCAACCTTAAAATTTGAAACCATCCAAGATGAGCATCAGGGTATATGATGAGTCAAAGAGGGAGGTTATCGATATCTTCCTACAACTGTGATGGTTAAGCTAATTGAGTTGGTTATGGAGTTCACAATTCTAGATATCATAGTTTCCTTTACTCTACTATTGAGACAACCATGGTTTTACCCACTAGAAGGTGTGTTTTCCACCTTGCATTAGAAAATTAAGTTCTTGTATGAGGAGGGTGTAGTAACCATTATTGCTAATCATGAGGTTACACTAACTTGTATCAAGGAAGATGTTCTACTAATGATTAGTTTTCAGATTGCTACCATCAAGAAACTAGAGTCATGCTTATACCAACCAAGCCCCATTATGGAGAGATGATGCATAATATAAATTTCATTCTTAGTAAAGGATTGGTATGCTACAAGCATGGTTTAATGGAATTTAATATCCTTATAAATATATGGGAAGAGAGATATTAGATTGGGTTTGACCCTTACAATTTAGATAATCTAGAGAAGTGTAAGATGGTCATATTTGTTCAAGGGGAGATCTAATATGATAGAACTTTTGCATTATTATACTTGGATGACTTCTTTGGCTAGCAATTCACCATCTTTGGTGACATCTGTGACTTGTCAACCTTGATGGATTCTAAGAATATTGTTGCTATTTCATCTCCCATCAACCTTGATAATGACTTTCAAATCTTTGGAGATATTACCAACCTCACCACTAATTGCCTTATCTTAGAGCCCATTACAATCGCTACGCTAGAGACTAAGTTGTAGAGTTTGGACATTGATAATTTTATGTTATAGAAGGTCTACTAAGACATTTTCACTCTTGTCAAAAGTACTTTTGATGAAATTTTGTATGAGAATAATGATGTCCTTATTTTTGTTCTTTTCAATGTAGATGTAATCCTTTCAAAATTTAAGGTAATGAAAAATAGTTTTGCTTATATTTATGATGCGTATTATGATGATATTGTTCATGAACATGAACATTACATAAGCATTTTTGATATTAATGTATCACATGTTGAATCTATTAACATTGGCATAGATGATGGACCTTATCCTCTTTAGATTGCATTATATTTAACTTCTGAGCAACCAAAAATTATTATTATTAAAAGAATACATAAAAGCCTTTAATCTAGGCTATGAAGGCATGTTGGGTGTCAACATAATTGTTATGTAGTATATAATTTTGAACAAGCCTAGTTTTAAGTCTATCAGATAGAAACTATGTCAATTCCAACTGGAATGGGCTTAAAAGGTTAAGGAGGACATTCATAAAGAACTTGATGCTAAGTTTCTTAAGGTTGTTGACTACTTAGAATGGTTGGCCAATATGGTTCTAGTACCCAAGAAGGATGACAGGGTTAGGATCTACATAGATTACTAGGATATTAACAAGGCATGTTCAAAGGATGACTTTCTTTTACCTCATATCAATGTGCTAGTTGACTATGCAGTTGCTAGTGCTATGTACTCACTTACATATGTGTTTTTAGGCTATAATTAAATTCTTATGGTTATCATTGATAAGGTGAAGACACCTTTCATCATAAAATGAGGGACCTATTGCTACAAGTTCATACCTTTTGGTTTGAAGAATGCAGGTGATACCTATTAGAGTCATAACAACCTTATTGCATAATCTAATCTATAAAGAGGTCAAGGTCTATATAGATGACATGATGGTGAAGTCAGATACTAGGAAGGTGTATATTACTACTCTTTATAAGTTTCTTATGGGTTGAGAAGTATGGCCTTAAGCTAAATTGGAAGAAGTGCACATTTGAGGTGAGATCTGGTAAACTACTAGGCCATGTTATTAGTCAAAGAGGTATTGAGGTGGATCTGAACAAGGTAAAGTTGATCTAAGAAATGCCTATTTCCAGCATTAAGATCAAAGTTAGGGGTTTCCTGGGGTAGCTCTAGTACATCAATAGATTCCTTGCTAAGCTCATAACCATATATCAACCCATCTTCAAGCTTTTGAGGAGGAACCAGCCTTTGGTTTGGGATGAAAACTACTTGTTCACATTTGAGAGGGTCTTTTAAAATCCATCAATTATGCAGTTATCTCAGTTTAGGAAGCCGTCATTTCTCCATCTAACCTTGGAGGAGAAGTTAGTAGGGACAATGATATTAGAAGAATGAAATTAGAGTTGAGCATGCCGTCTATGACCTAAGTAAGAAACTTTTTGCTAATAAAATGCAAATACAATACTATTGAAAAGTTATGCATAGCTACTTTTTGGGTTATAAAAAAATTTAGACACTACTTTCAATTATATCAAATACATGCAATCTTCAATGTCAATCCCATTAAGTACTTGTACAAAGATCATTCTCTGATAGGTAAGCTTCCTAGGTGGTTGATCTTGTTATTAGAGTTTGATGTGTAGTACATCATTAAGAAAGTAATCAAAGATAGAGTAGTTGTTCAATTCTTGGTATCCAAGGCAATGGATGATTTTAAAACTTTTAAACTGGACTTCCCTGGTGATCACTTAGGGTAACAATTGTTTAAAAATGATAACTGTATTTTAATTATATGATCAATAAGAGGGGTTCAAGTGTTAGTCACTTTAGAAGGTATGTTAATCATGCTTTCAAAGTTCTTAACCTTTCTAGTCACTACCAATATGGATGAGTATAAAGCATTTTTATTGGGGCTTGAAGTTCTACTAATGATCGATGCTAAGAAATTAAGATATTTGGTGATTTGATTCTTACAATTCGCCAGTCTATGATTAAGTGGGATGTTAAAGAAGAAAAGATCAAGCCTTACGTAGAATGTATAAAGCTTATAGTTTATAATTTCAACCAATGCTAGTTTATTCATACTCTATGAGATGAGAATCAAATGGTTGATGCCTTGGTCATGTTCTTGAGAATTGATGGTTACCTAAATGATGCAAATAAAATAAATAAGCTAACTCTATGAAGGATAATAGCTAACTTTACTTGGTATTAGAATGTTCTCTATAGAAGAATAATTGATGGTTAATGTATATTAGGGAAGGAGATAGAGAGAGTCATGCAGACACTGCACATTAGTGCCTATAGATCTTATATGAATGGATTCGTTCTTCATAGAAAGATCTTATATCAAGGTTATTTTTAGCTCACCACGGAGACAAATTGCATATAGTTTATATGGAGATCTTATGAAGTCAAATACATAGAGATCTGAGCCATATCCCACTAGAGAATTGCAAAATTTGATAATGTCATGACCTTTCTCAGATTGGGGAATTGATATCATAGGTAAGATTCATTTTAATTCTTCTAATGGGCATTGGTACACACTGATAGCTATTGATTACTTTTCAAAATGGATGGAGGTAAAATCTTACAATAAACTAGGGGTAAAGCAAGTCATCAAGTTTATGAAGAAAAATCTCATATGCTATATTGGGATTTTATATTTCTTGGTTTTTGATAATGAAGTGCAATTTCAGGGGTAAATAATTAGTATGCTAGAAAAATATGGGTAATTGGGTAGTTGAAGTAGTTATTAATCTTCAGGGGTAAATATTTCTTAGTTATTAATCTTCTTTGTATCATCCTTAAGCTAATTAGGTAGTTGAAGTAGTTAATAAAATCATTAAGATAATCTTGGCCAAAATAGAGCATACTTATTAAGATTGATATGTGTAGTTATCATATGCTCTATGGGGTTACCAGACCATTACTAGAATTTTGATGGGTGATACCCTTTATTCTCTAGTTTATGAGATAGAAGTTGTATCACCAATAGAGGTGGAGCTTAAGTCACTTTGAGTTATCCTAGAAACTCATTTGTTAGAGGTTGAGTAGAAGAAGGCTAGGTATGAGTAGATTACAACCATTAATGAGAAGTGGCTAAAATTTTTGTATTATTTGTAGCTTTGCAAAAAGTGAATGGTTAATGCATTCAACAAGAAGGTCAAACCTATAGCTATTTAGGAGGGTGATATAGTTTTGAAGTAAGTCAAAATGATCATTTGATACCTATGAAGGAAATTCATGCATAATTATAAAGGTCAATCTTAGTTAAGAAGATCTTATCTAAAGGCATAGTTTGCATCTTAAATCTAGATGATAATGAGTTCTCTAACCTAGTTAACCTTGACTGATTGAACAAGTATTTTGCCTAGAGCAAAGGGAAAAATGAAAGCAAAATTAAGCAAAAGTTTGGTGAGCTAAAAATCTTCATGGGAGGCTTACAAAGAAATTAAGATAAATAAAAAAAATGATTGCTTCATGAGTTAAAAATCCACTTGGATGGCTCATGTAAAAGTTAGAGCTCAAAGGTAAAAGGATAGCAATAAAATAGTTAATAGAAAACATCTTGCAAGAGACTAGATAGCAACAAGAGTTAGGTTTAATGCATATTGAACATGTTGAGCCAATCTTAACATTTTTACACTTGTCATTAATTTCATTATTGTAAATGGAACACATGTTCATAAACTAAACCATAAGTAATAATAGTTACAAACATAAAGCATTTTTTTATATTGTATACACTCTCTTTATTGCCTAACATCATTTGCAAAATAAATACCTTAAGTATGGCCATGGACAAGGCTTTCATCGCGACCCAAAGCAAGGATTATGACACATGGGCTGGTGAAGTTCTGTTCCCTTAGAGTTTCAAGTTTGATTTTACCATTTTAGTCAAGTTAATTGTCCTAAGTAAGCAAGCATTCATAAGCATATAACACATTATAACATGGTAACAATTATAATAGATATAGTATTACAAGTATGATATGGTAATCATGGCATGATATCATGATATGTCAATCATGGTAAATGAAACAGAGTATATGCATGACATGTGAGAGATGACATGACATAGGTATGACATGTGAAAGATAACATGACATAGGCATAACATGTGAAAGATGACATAGCATAGGTATGATTTATGAAGGATGACATGATGTAAGCATAACATGTGAAATGACATGACATAGGCATGACATATGGAATAACATGACATAAGCATGATATATGAAATGACATATGAGATGACATGGTATAGTCATGATATATGAAATGATGACATGGCATATACATGATATATGAGATGATGATATGACATAGACATGATTTATGAGGTGATATGATATAGGCATGACATGTGAGATGACATGATATAGGCATGACATATGAGATGACAGAGTATAGGCATGATAAGTAAGATGACATATCATAAGCATGACATGTAAGATGATATGGCATAGGCATAACATATGAAATGATGACATGATATAGGTATGACGTATGAAATGACATGGCATAAGCATGACATGTGAAATGATGATGTAGCATAAGCATGACATGTTAAGGATGGCATGACATAAGCATGATATGTGAAATGACATGACATAGGCATGACATATGAAATGACATGGCATAAGCATGATATATGAGATGATATAGTATAGGTATGAAATGGTATAACATACATTATATAGTAATGATAAAATGAGCATAACAACATGAATGAAAAATAATAATGGCTTGAAGAAAGGGATTGAGAGAGATAAGGGATACATGATGAAATAAAGCTAAATCGTACATGTCGGGGGAATAAAATAGATGCCTATTCTATTACAAAGTATCTCCTCCACTAAGGGAAATCAACATTGGGTTGAACGAGCCAAAATGTACAAATGGAAAATGGAAAAAGCAGATAAATGGTTAGGCGATAAGTAAGATGTAGGATATGAATGACCAATTCAATACCATGTGAAATCATGAATTAAGAGCCAAAGTCCAATGAATATGATGGAAACACTCATGAAAATGCAATAATAAACAAGATTCAGGTCATGAAAATCATGAAAAATAATCAATTTTAGACAAAATTAATTAGAAGCATAATTGGAAGATTCTAAGATCACATATGGCATTACTTAGAAATGAAACGATGTCCAATTAAGCTAAACATGTAAAGTGACAAAATAAAACACAACTAAAATAAAATTTACTTAATAAAACAAGAGAATTAATTGATTTAATGATAAAATCAACACAAGTCAATCATGGAATAATGAAATTAGAGGACTCTAACATCATTTAAGTATCAATTAGAGATGAAAAACACATCCAATAAAAGCCAATCACATCAATTGCAAAAAATTAATAAATTAAACAAGTATTTAACCTAAAAATTAATTTTAAAGCCAAAATTAATCATGTGGGATCAACTTATGATGAATTCAGATCATTAGGGTTACTATAAAATCACTAATGCTACTGAAAACTTTGATAAACAAGTGAAATCAAGCTAAAACAATTGAAAAAACTCAAAAATCATGAAATCTAAACAACTATGTGTGCCATACATAGTATGATATGCGCAACATATGGATTATATGTGGTGCATATAGATGATCATGCGTAATACATAGCATGCATAAATCAATGGAAAACACATTTTTAAGTAAAAATATGAATTAAATTATAAATTTTAGCAAATATGTGAATATCCTAGATCATTCAAGCTACAAATAAGCTATGAATGCTATTGTTACATTCATGATTGAAGCCAATAAATGAAAATCAAAGTAAAAATCATAAATCCATAATGAAATCAAGAGAAAATAAGAAGAAGAATAGGCATTTCACACTCATCAAATGATTAGTTTCTAAAACTTGATTCCCAAATATGATTAAGGATTTAAAATAGGATTAATTAGTCTTTAATCCTATATTAATTACTTAATTAAGTATTTAATTAAGTGAGAATTCAATTTAGTAGAGTTTGGGTGTAAATTATTAATTATAGGAGAAGGTTGTGGGTTACTAAAAAAGCAAGCAAACAATATGAGATTCTAGAAAATTATGCATGATATGCGTAATATATAGTGCTATATGTGCAATATATCGTTTAGAAAAGGGCTATATGTGCAGCATGTAGTAGTATATGCATAGGATATAGCTAAAACAACCTATGTATGCCCCTAATATAAGTGCATTGAGATATGTGCCATATGTCAAACAAGCATCATTTGGGATATAAATGCATGGTGATATATAGAGCATACTAGATTTCATAGGAGAAGGCTATGCACTATGCATATATTTTCTAAATATGCGTAACATGTAGCATTATATGCCCTACATATCAAAAAATACATGCTATGTACTCCATTTTCCATAAGCAAAATTTAACATGCTCCACATGTCTAAAGCGCTTGTAGGGGGCTAAAAGGAATGTATGCAAATTAGGATCAATATCAGGTATTTGTACCAAGTCAAATCGAAGAAAACCTAAAGTTATAGTGTGCGAGTGAAAAGTCAGGGTCTATAATTGTCACACCTTTCGGAGGTGTGACATGCTCCCGTAGAATAATTAATGATCTTATATAATAGAAATCACTAATTACTCTACAAGGGATGCGTAAAATTTTTTTTATATACTTATAATATTTATGCACCAATCTAAGCTTTGTGGAAGTATTTGTCCCAAATAACATTTTCATATTTACTACCTTAACATTATTTTAAATTGTTTAATCAATTTAATTAGAAACTTTAATATACTCCAAGTCCTTGCCTTCAAAGAGTCTTCTGCTAAATTAGTGCTTTGGGAATCCATGCTCACCACCCATCTTTTAACCTACGTTCATCAAATGATGAACGTTGAATATATAACTTAGTGGTGCTTTAACACATAACATAGGAAAATATAATCATAATTAGATCATGTAACATATCAGTTCTTGTATTAATTTCATCATAAATATAACATCATGAAAATACTTTTTCTTAACATCTCTACATGAACATCATATATTCATTTCATAAATAGACAGATCATTATTCAGTCTAATCAAAACATTATTAAGTCTATCTCCATAAAACATGTTACTCATTTCTTTAAATACATTAGCCTTTTCATTTAATTCTATAAAAATAGCCTTGATTCAATATCGTTTACCATATACTATTACCTTTTCATTTCATTACTCATAAAAATATACATATCATTTAGACATTATAATTTCCATTTTACTATATTTTTATGTCATTAGCATTTTCTAATGCTAAAAATCATATAACTTCATTTCATCATAATTTTATAGCAATATACATTGCTTAACATATAACTAACCAACATCATCACTTTCATAAACATTTTAAACTATAATAAAATTTTTGTAAATTTCTTAATTGCCACCTTTCACTTTATCACATATCTCTCTTTCTACAATTAACATAAATAACATCAATGAAAATAGCATATTCCATAATACATTACCATAAATCATTATTCAATACAATACCCATATAACCATAATTATGGTGCAATTCTCATTCATTTCCATGTGCATTCTTACAATGGATTATAAATGCTAAACATTGCATATAGATCATCATATAAAATTGAATTGTGTCATGAAATATATATATATATATATATATATATGTATATATCAATATGTCATGCACTTCCCTTTATTTTTCATATCATTTGCTTAATCATATCATCCATTAAACTTTCATAATGCATGAATGAGAAATGATGTCTTATGAGAATGCATTCATGTTATGCATTCTCCCTCTTATTTTC
>CANYBF010075095.1:0-35329 GCA_948192965.1 Dalechampia spathulata
TAAAATTAGTTTTAAAATACTGATATACTAGTAATACCTCTTGAGATAAAATTTCATCAGAAATACCACAATATTGCCACCAATTTAAAAACTAACTTGAAATTTTACTAGGCTTTACATTTTGATCAAAATATATTAACCAAGAATGAGTATAGGTACGATTCTGAACACAGAATACTTTTTTTCATGCCTCAATATGATCAAAATAACTATATGTAAGACAGTGAGGTTTTAAAACTTTAAATTTTACAGGAGCATATAATTGGAGGGCTGGCCAATCAGAAGGATGAATTATTTTTTTAATTTGTATAGAAGAGTAAAGCCAACAAATACTATGGGATCCATATATATATATATATATATATTGTTCTTATTTATTTTTGTGTAAATATGATTCCTATCTATTCGTTTCTAAAATTATCTCCTCCACTTGAAAGGATAACATGTATTCTTTCTTATAATAGGAGAACCCACCAATAAGGACATCATTATACTTGTCCTTAATACTATCGGAGACCCAAATAATATGAGAACATTTACAAATAGTTAATAAATTTTTAAACTTTAAATAACCATTTTAATTGTATTATATTTTCATTAGGGATAATTGTATAAATATCATTTTCTAAAACATATTTATATATATTTATTATTTTTTAATATATAATACATATATTTTTTTTTATAAAAATGTATTTTTAGATTGAAGATAATTAAAATATAAAGAATATATTATTCCAAATTAATATTAAAAAATCTACAATTTAGAATTCTCATTTCAAATATTTAAAATATATATTTCAAATACTTAAGATATATTAAAATAATATTTTTTTCAATATTATATATATATATTATAAATATATAGTGAATCATATTTTTAAAAATTAATTATATGATTTTCATATTTTTGAAATATTGAGAAGTCTAAAAACATAGCCCAAGTCCAATTGAAATTTGCATAATGATCATGTGGCTAATTATTGATCTAAGCTTTAGTGCTTGAATGAATTAGTATTGTTTTTTTAAAAAGAAAATTAGGTGGATTGCAAATGCAGTGAGTTTCAACTAACAGTCAAATCAAACCTCAAAAACTCTATACTGATCCAACAACTAAACACGCATCTCACCCACAACCTCTACACATTCCATTTCTTCAAAGACTTCAAACCTAACCTGTTCTTGTTTTGCTTTGTTTTCATTTCCATTTTTAATTATCAAGTAGTTTTCTTTTTGCCGAGCCCATTGACACTATGTCATATCTATGATTCCTGAGCTTCAATTCCTCATGCATGTCACCTGTTCGACGAAATAATATTAAAGTAGGTGCGGAAAGTCAATCTTTGCAATTCATCAAAACCGACCAAAATCCATCTTTATTTCAAAGATTTCATTATCATTAATTTTACCCCCCAACCACATCATCTTGGCACCAACGCAAATGCTTAGATCATTTATTTAAAGCTATGATGAGTTAAACTAGGCATACCCGCAGACAATCCCAGCGGCACTCTCCGATAGGCGAAGAAGAAAATGAGCTAGAGGCTTCTCATCATAGAAATTCCATGACTCATATATAAAATGACTTCAAATTTATTTAGAGTCAATATTTGGTTCAATTGAATATTGTTTTAGGATAATTTTTCAAATGTTTGATTTGACAAAATAATTATTTTTTTTAAGAGCATGTAATTTGGTATCAAAATTTAGCCACCTCCTTAGATAATCAAATTTTTAAAATATAAAATAAAACATAAAAAATTAAATAAATAAATAAATAACATCATTTATATCACATTATATATTATATATATAGTGAGTCATTTAATATATATGATAGATATTAATATATCAAAATAATCAATCATATAATAGAGTAATAAAAATAATAATAATAATAAAATAATAAAATCATTTATCTGGTATAAATTAGATAAATTTATCTATCAAAATATATCATATAAAGTAATAATAAAATCACAACAAAAATAATAAAACCATCAAAATAAAAAGTTTTATACATCATTATGTGAGCAAAATATTTAAAAAATATTAATTTTAATTTTAATCATAATATGATATTATATACATGAATATATATTTATTTACATGTATCTATACATAGTTACTTGCATCTACTATATCTACCATATATATTTATTATTTATTATAGTATATTAAAAAAAGTCATTTTATAGTATATTTTTAATGTATGATTTAACCTTTTTAAATTTATACTATAAAAATCAAATGAAATAGATTAATGAAACATATTTCTTTGGATTTTTTACTGATATTATAAAAGGAGAAAGAATAAATAAAATGATAGTTTCATCATTCTTTTTAGATTTATTAAACTAATTTAATTTAATTTTAATTATCTAATAGTTATAATTTTAATTTATAATAACTAATTTTTATCGAAGAATTATATTCAAAATCAAATATAAATATGAATTATTTTTATCATTTAATTTTTTAATTTATTAAAATTAATTTTTATTATCATAATTTTATATAAAAAAATTAACACAAAAATTATTAGTTTTAAAAAAATAAAATTTTATTAAAAAATTTAAATTTTTTTGAAATTAATTTTATTTTAATTTAATCATTTAATAGTAATAATAGTAATTTATAACAACTAATTTTTATGATAAAATTTTATAAAAAAAATATTATTTATAATTTTATTAAAAATATGAGATTTTTTTATTAAAGTTATAAAAATATCTCATATTATTAACATATAATTTAGTCTTTTCAAATTTATACTATAAAAGTCAAATGAATTTGATCGATGGAATATATTTTTAAAATAAAATTTTAAATGATATGTATAATGAATAAAATTTTAAAGAGATAAAACTTTTATCATAAAAATGATGTATATAATAATATAATTTTATGAGAGTTAAAATTATATCTTATAATATAATTTTAAATGATATGTATAATAATAAAATTATATTTTATAATAAAATTTTATTAACATTAAAATTAAATGTTACAATGAAATTTTTAATAATATATAAAAATAATAATAATTTACTAGAATTAAAAAATATTATACAAAATGATATAAATAATGAATTAAAAAATTAATAATGTGTAATGTAAATTATATAATTCTAGTATATATAAAATTAGATAGTTAATTCGGAAAAAATAGATAAGATAAAATAACAATAATATAAAATTGACAAAACTGCTCAAAAAATAAAATAAATTTAGAAAAAGTGATGGTGATAAAACTTAGATTTAAAGAAAAAAATCTATATAAAAAGAAAAAGAAAAAAGAAAAGTGATCCGAAGAGAAGGTAAAAGAATTAATAAAAAAAGAAAATAAAGTAAAAAATAAATCTAATTCTATTATTCAAATATGATAAAAATTTAAATAATATTCAACTTAATATTTTTTGAAAAAATAAAAATAAAAAATTGATATTTATTATAATTTTCCATTTTTAATGAGCCTGGATCCATTTCTTTTTGCAATGAATTTACTATTCTCTGCTAGTTCTTATTTCGTATCATGAAATATAAACTCAAAACATGTTCTAGCGATGAAAATTTAGTGGCAAATTTAAATTCCTTTTTAAAAATTTAAATATTTTGTTGGGAAATCAAAACCGCCACTAGAAAATAATGTAATTATAGTGAAATACAAGTATTGTCGTTAAAATAGTTCTAACAGTGGCAAGAAGTGAGAAATATTCCTTTTGTCACTAAAACATGCATAATAGTAACGAATATTAATGGTCACCGTTGAAAGATTGTATCACAATGACAATTATATGTTTGCCACTAACATATTATATAATTATGATGAAATATTTATTTATCACTAAAAATACACATAATATGTTGGTTATGAATTCTGACTAATGTAATTATATGAATTTATATTTCAAATTAAAATTAAATATTTTGTCGCAACAAATATTTCTGCCAACTTTTCATTACTCTAATATTTTCAAATAAATTTCAATCATTAGAATATTATATATTATTTTATAATAAATATTTTTTTATAATAAATTTCAATCAATTAATATTTTTTTAACCTCTAAACATTTATATTAATATAATTTAAAATAAATATATAGCATTAAATTTAGTTTTTTAATAAAGTAATAATTAATAAACTCATATGAATATTAATGTATGTTAATAAATAAAAGTTATTTTATAATATAACAGATAATGAAGATTATTAATAAATTCAAGAAATGTTAAAATTAAACATGTTAAAAGTGAAATATTGAAAAAAAAGAATGATTTTATCAGAAGTAAAATACCATAAATAAAAAATGTAATATAATATTATTTATATTGTTTTAACCTGTATGTAATTCTCAATTTTTATAATAAAAATATAAAATTCATCAATAAAAATACTTAATTTGTAACAAAAAAAAAATTATTGGACTAATGTGTCATAAGCTTTCAATTTTGATGTCATTTTAAAATGATGAGATGGTATTTGTATAAATGAGTTAAAATTCATTTAATATGAATTAATTGACTAATATTAATATGGTATAGCCTTGTAAAGATTATAGAGAAAAATAAAAATTTTAACATTCAAACAAAAGGTATGCAGACATCAATTTAAATCAATACAAATTTAAATGTAAGTTTAAATTAACTTTATAAAATTCATTTTATGTCAATTTTAAATTTTAAAAAATTGATAATTTCAATTTAATTCAATTTTAGATAATTAAAAATATATATATATACGTCCAGCGGTGGAACCAGGAATTCAACGGAGGGGGCTAAAAATTGAACTAAAAATATATGAAAATAAATTAAAATTTCATTAATAATTCAAAAATAAACAAGTTTACAATTATATTGAAAGAAATAAATATACTATTACTAATATGAACAATAAGGAAGTTGAATTCTTCGATTCTACATGTTTTGAAAATGTTCTTCATCAATTCCTTGAAATATTTATCGCTCGATATAACACATCATCATGTCATTCAGCCATTCATTAGCTATCTTATTTCGCAAGTTTGTTTTAATAATGTTCATTGTTGAGAATGTTCTCTCAACTGTTGCAGTTACCACTGGTAAAATTAATGCTAACTCAATGAGACGATAAACCAATGGAAAAGTCAAATGTGTATCTGTTTGAACCATCTTTAGAGCAAGACTTACAAGATCTTGACAATTTGAGAAGTCATTACTATTTCTCATATAATAAACATATTTTTCAAGTTGTTGTTTCAAAACTACACGATCAAATATAGAGAAATCCTCTTAATAAATCTCAACAAATGAGTTTCTCGGATTAAGACAAGTAATGCATTGCAATAATTTTGTAGATGTTTCACTGAACCAGTTGTTCATCTCACCAATAATCAAATCAATCACAGCAATAAAGATCTCAACATAATAATGATGATAGTAAGTAACAGATTGCCCTTCACGCCTTGAATTACCTCTAATTAGTATGTTATCCTCTATATTTGGTTAAACATTGTATTACAAAATTTCTTCACATCTTCTATAAATTCATTCCATCCATTTTCTCTCAATTCTTGAAAAAGATTTTTGACATTCATGATCAAAGTCATTGCATTAATAATGTTTTGATCTTTTTGTTGTAAAGAAAATGATAACTCATTAGTCAAAGCCAATACTTTCATCATCAAAAATGTAAGATGAAAACAAATTCAAAGCTCTCCATCCTTTGTAACAAACTCGATGCTGTCCCTTTTTGATCTAGAATACTTCCATCATCACAGACATTTTGTAACACCTCCAACATTGCTTCCCACATTGTAAATAAATGAACCAAAGTTATATAATGTGAACCCCATCGAGTGTCACCAGGTCTTGCAAGACTAGTTTCCTGATTTTTACCTCTTCCTGAAATTATCTCACCTTTCTCTAACTTTTTCATAATTTTCTCATGTTGCTTTTGAAGTAATGTATTTTTCTTTTATAGGAAGCACCCACAATATTCACAATCATGATGAGATAACCAAAGAATTCACTAACAATCATAATATTCTTTGCAACAAAAATGACCACTAATTGTAATTGATGAGCAAAATAATGAACAAAAAAAGCACATGGATTTTCATTCAAAATTAGTGTCTTTAACCCATTAAATTGTCCTCTCATATTTGATGCACCATCATATCCCTGACCTCAAAGTTTAGAAATAGATAAATCATATGTAGTAAACAAGCTATCCAAATGCACCTTTAATGAAGAAGAAGATGTATTAAAAACATGTTCAAGATAGAGAAATCTTTCAATAACCTCTCCTCCTTTGTTCACAAATCTCACAATTATAGCCATCTGCTCGTTCATTGAGTTATCATGAGACTCATCAAGAAGTAAAGAAAAATTATTGTCTCCGATTTCATCAATAATTACTTGCCTTGTTTGTTCTGCACAAGCTCTCACCAAATTTTTTGGTATTTTTGGAGAAGTCATTTGATTATTTCCAGGAGCATGTTCATGAAACACAGATTTAACACTGTCAACCTCATCTCCATACCAATTCAACATCTCTAGAAAGTTTCCTTTATTTAAAGAGTCAGAAGATTCATCATGACCACAAAAAGCATGACCTTGTAATATAAGAAACTTTACCATATGTAGAATAGCAATTAAACGAGTTCTATATGCAATCTCCATATCTTTACTATGGTTAGATAACACATGAGACATACTTTGCCTTTGATTTTTGAAAGCTTCACAATGTAGCATAGCATTATTATGATTACTATTAACTCCACCAATATGTTCATTAAATCTTTGAATAGCTTTCTTCCAATTATTAAACCCTGATGTTGTGAACACATCTTTTCCAAATGTAATAGCTGATTGCTTAAAAAGATAACAAAAAAGCAATATGTTGCATCTTTCTTCACACTGTATTCCAATCAATCAAACTTATCAAACCATGCTTCATTAAAATGCCTAAATTGATTTTTGAGGAAAATTATGATCAATTGGTCGACATGGACCCTTCAACAAGTATTTCCTTCTTACTCGATCTCTAATTTCTACATCATAGTCTTCAATTGCCATTCGAAGCTCCGGATCAGTAATAATATCATTTGGATTAAACTCAGTACTAACTCAAATTTTCTTTTGTGCAACAATACTTGCTTCGGATGACAAGCTTGTGCTGGATTCAATATTACTCTATATAAGTTTAAAAAACCTCTCCATATCTATAAAATATGGATTATGAATGTGTTAATTAATGTAATAATATTTCATTGTATTAGTACAATCAATTAAGCAAAATAAATATTATCATTTAAGATAAATTAATTACTTTAATGAAATTAACAATAAATAAAGTATTTATTCGATAATAGTTAAGTTATTTTTATTTAATTAACATAATTAGCCTAAATTAATTTAAAAAAGAATTATATTATAATTGTAAATTAATTTAGACTTCTTATTCTAAATTAAATTAAAATAAATTAATTTTATCTAATCAATGATATTAATGAAAATAATTATTCTATATAATTAATCTAAATTATTTTTAATGTAATTAAACTAATTCTAATGATATAAAAAATTAAACTAATATTATCATGAACCCTAATTTAATTAAACTAACATTAAATTAAATAATATAATAAATTTTGAAGAAAAAACTAACATGTGGAAAGTGGTCGGAGAGATTGGCGCTTGCTGGTGAGGTTGGTCTTCTTGAAGGAGGGGCTACATGAAGAAAAATAACTAGAAAGAAAAGAAACCAGGTCTTGCAGGAGGAGGAGCGAGGAGAAAGGGAATGAGTGGTGAGAAAATTAGGAAAAATTAGGGAAAGAATTGTATAAGAGAAATTAAATGAGATTGGCAGAAACCCAACCCATCTAGCTAATACCCCAAACCCAGCCCAACCTAACCCCCTTTCTCCCTCTCTCTTTAGCCGAGGCTTCAGCCCCCTTGCTCCGGTCATGGTTCCACCTATGTATACACCTACACATTTGTATCATATATAATACTTGATGTAATGATGGTGTCTTATCTAAGTCTCTCAATATTAGAAATTTAAGTTTTTTCAAATAAATTTTTATCGAAACTTTTTTTTAAAGATAAAAAGGGTTATTATATTATACGAGTATGGACATGCTCAACCACTAAGCTAAGTAAAAAACTTGAACTTTGTTATATGTGTACATAAATGCATATATTTTAATTTTTTTACCAAAAAAATTTTATTACGAAAAACTACTTGAGATGACATCCACCAACAATAATTCTCTTAACTCACGAAGAGGATTAGTTTGCTAATCTACTAGCATAATAAATCTAGCGTAATTTTTAGCTATAAAGTTAGCAATTCCACTTGTAGATTTATTTACATGATTGAATCTAAAGAATTTATTACATCTAGTAATATCTTTAATCTCTTAGACAATAGTTTTAATATTTCAAGGAATAATAGTTTATATCTCTATAATTGCTTGAATAACTTAAAGAGTTTCTAATTTAAAAATGGCTTTGTGTCAACCTATTTCTCTAGCAATATTAATCATTTCTCCTACTATCAAAGCTTCACCAACTAATATTGAGTTTTCTTACCTATTACATTGAAAAACTAAGGGGAATATTCCTTTTTAAATTCCTAATAACAACTACTAAACTACCCAATCTATTACCCTCATTTAATAAAATATTCGAGTTAAACTTTAAGAATTCTTAAAATTTATATAGGTTAATAGGATGAAATTGATTCATAGAGTTTGGGTGGGGTATTTTAGGGATCAAAATGAAAAAAAGTTTTATTTATTGAACCATGAAGTCTTTTGATCTCAAAAAACACCTTAATTACCTAAAAAAATCTTTATACTAACCATACTTCAATAACTCTAGTAAAATGATCCATTCATCTTATGTAAGGTTGAAGCTTTAAGAGCCCTTAAATTGAAAACTATATGTTTAATTTCCTTAAAGCTAACTAGAGCTTTAAGGGTATCATTAATATCTTACAAAATTACCTTTCTCACATTTCTGATAACTTTCCTCAGGCCTTTAATTTACTTTTCATTTCAAACCCTCTTGAAATACATGTTAAAAATAGTAATGATTCCTTTCTCTTTACATTTTTACTATCATCTTTCATCTTTTACTTTGATTGATTGGTTTCTTTATCTTCTTTTGATAGTAGTTTGATGGAAAAATTTAGTTTTTTTGATCCCTAACCTTGAGTCATTGAATTCTTACCCTTTACATCCAATGTATTTCTTTAAGATCCCATAGCTTGTTGATTTCATTGAAAAACTCCTTTTCTTTATTCATTTCTTTATTGATGTAAGATTACTATTAAGCTTGTTAATCTAGTTATCAACTATTATATCCTTCATATACTATTGCTAACTCTCTTTTAACCTATTATTTTAAACTTTCTTAACATGGTTTAATCTTCCTTAAATATTTGTATTGCCCTAACCATTCAAATGCTTCTTCTTAAGATTGTTTAATGATGCCTTTGCAACTATTATTTAACTTCCATTTTTCTTCAAACTTGAGAATTATCTTAGTTTTTAGACCAATAAGTCTATCGAACAATAATTGGTTAATAGTTTGACACTATTAGTTCTTTATAAATCACTTGAGCCATTAGGTATTTTTCTCATTACACCAATATATCAAAAATTTACCAAGTATTTATAGGACACAGTTATCCCTCACTTACTTATTTGACTAAGAAAAAGAGATACCTTTAAATTCTATGTCATTACGAGCATTGAAGTTGATAAAACTTTCAAATTGATCTATTAATACCCTTTTACCATTAATTCTACCTTGTTTCTCAAAAGTTATCTTAATATTGTTAAAATCCTTTATATAAAGCTATGGTTCTTTATTTTTTTGTATGAATTCAGAGAAAAAATCTTATTACTTGAGTTGTAAATTTTTTTAGAGCTCACCAAAAATGAAACTAGTATATATCATACTATTATCTTAGATTTTTAAATGAATAATATTTTTATCCTTATACCAAACTTCAAGATTAACATCCTCCTTCCACCATAAAACTAAACCTTTTAACATACTTATTATATTAAAATTGAATACTTTTTAACATTTTTTAAGAACCTTCATAGATATTTGGTTTATATTATGAAGATAATATATGAGCTATTTATTCTAATTAGATCCTTAAGGATCCTTGTTATCAGGCCTGTTTAACATTAACAAATTTATTTATGTATCAATGGCTCCCTTTCTAGCTATCAAACATTCTTAGAGACAATCCTCTCCTCCATAAGATTCTCACCATTCTTATTTATGTATAGCACACTACTCATTTCCTTAATAATGATTTGTTATAGCTTCCTTGCTCCCATCTTCCATCTCCTTCTTTCCTTCAACATAACTTTACCTATCTTCAAAACCAATAAAGTGTTATCATTAAATCTATTATCAATTGCAACCATATTAGTTAATTATTCCCAAATTAATACTACTTGTTCTTCAATTTTCTTTCATCTTATTCAATGAATTTCCCCTTTATTAATCATATCATATGTTCTATAAAGAAGATTAAAAAAATATTCTACTTCTTATGAGCTTATATTTGATTTCTTTTTTACCATACCACTATACTTAACTTTTCCTTTCTTTTGCTTGATTAACCTATATGGTATCCTTAATCTAGTCTTCAGTAAGATTTTATTGAGTTTATAAGATATCAGTCTATTCCCTTGGCCTCTCATCTATAAAGCATGTGTTTATTGGGCCATAGAATATTAAATTACAAGGCTTAAAGAATAAAGAAGGAAAAAATTATTTTAGAAGTGGTAACATGTTTTCACTCTCTCTCTTGCTCATTGATCCTATAAACTCTTATAATATAAAGAAAACACTCATAAATGTGATGCTTGCTTTATAGACCTCTTCATTCTCTATACCCTTCAATAAGGTCTTTAAGTTATGAGGAACAATTAATTCAACATCTTCAGGGATGCCTACTCTTTCCTTTTTGCTAAATTGATGAAACCCATAAAGATTCATGTGTGCATTATCCAAAAATAAATTACTATCCTTTTACCTGCACCTTCACTCATATTTGACTCGTATATGTCATTAAGTATTTCTCTTATGTCTCCTTTATATTTATTTCCCTTTTGATAACATCTTAATGTAATTTACTTTCAATATTATTTTCATAATTCCTTAATTATCCTATCCTCATCTAATGACTAAAGATTGTTATAAGATTGTTATGGATGAACTTACACCTCTTAATGCATCCTTCTCCTTCTTTGCTATGTACTCCCTAATCAAGTGTCCAATTCTACCACATAAATAATATAAATTGAGAGTTTTCATACTTAACATTTATCCACTCTAAAGAGTCATTCTCTAATTGATTAAGGAAATATTTTACTAATGGAGCCTCAATCTTTATTTTGATTTTGATTTTGAAAAATAACTTCTCTTAGTCATCTTACCTTACACCAAATTAACATCCTCCAGTCCTTCAAATAAAGCAACAATCATCCTTGCATTTGCTTCATTTATCTTATTAGGAGAGAAAGTAAGTACTTAAATCTAAAGTAGATAATAAGAATCCAAGATGTGGTTGCTTCTTTATCATCCTTTATAATATAATGAGTTTTGAGAGCCACTTCATTTTATATTAAATTACTCACTTTAAAAGTAATTTTACTTACCTTCTTATTCTATTATTCCATATAGAGTCTAACTTTGTTTGCTTTATACCCTATATATAAAGTAGTAAAGTAGTAAATAAGATTGTAATAAGCTTCACTTACCCACTTATTAGTAATCAAATATACTAAAGGCAGAAAAAATGAGATAGCTAATTATAATAAGAAAGGATAAATGGTTTTAGATTTAGATAGTAAAACAAACATCCACTCTAAATTTTTAGTAGAGAAAACTCCACTACAAGGAGAGCTCATCTTCCTAAGAACTTTTATATATTTTAATATTTAGTTCAAGATTTTTAAGATACTTGATTTTTTATTTTCTTAATTCATAGACTTAAAAATTGCATCCATCATTATACCTTCTTAAGGCTTGTTCACAAACTTTTTGTTTTGAAAATCTATGAAGAGAAAAATAAAAAAAATTTTAGTTATATCTAATTCATATATGAATTAATAAAATTTTTGTTATTGAATCTAAACATTAATCTTTTTTATACAAATGAATTATATTTCATTTTGAATATTAGTTTTAATAGAAAATGAGTTCTATTTAGATCTAAATACTATATTTTTTTATCAATATCATATATACTAGAGTTTTATAACGTGCGTTGTACGTTAACATGATTTTTTTAACCCATCATTTTGTAATAATTTTATTTTTTATTTTTTCAAATTTTTTACCATTGTAATATTTTATATAATTTTAAATTAATATTTGGCATTTAAGCATTATGTACTTATTTAAAATATTATTTATATAATGTTTTCATCCATTCATTTATAAAAAAAATGAGAGCAAATATTTATTTATCTATTTGATAGCAAGACCATCTTTTAGACTATATTTTTTGTGTATGTTGGTTTCTTCTTTTTTAAATCATCCTTTTTTACTAATACCTTTGTTGTAAAGCTTGAAATCCCTCTTGATAATGCAACATACAGTTGTCCATGTGAAAAAACATCTTCTAGCAAGTATACTCCTATATTTGGTATTGTTTATCTCTGTGTCTTGTTTATAGTCATTGCAAAACATAATCGCACTGGAAATTACTTCCTTTTGAATCAAAATGAATATCCTTCACTTTCTCATGGATTTAGTGGTATTCTTGGTAGTAACACTTCTTTATTAGCATGTTGCCTAACTATTATTTCAGTATGTATGAAATGTTTTTCAAATCTTCTGCATACCATTTAAGTTCCATTGCGCAAGCTATTCAATGTATCCAAATTCCTTAAAAGTATTATTGGGCAATTAACTTTCAACTGTAGTTTATGTGGTGGGATTCCATTTGGTTGAAAGCTATTTAGAAATTCTTCTTAATAATTGGTGTTGACATCATCAATTACGTAGTCATAGCTAAGGTATACTTGAGTCTCTCCCGGGAATATATTTATCATCGTCTGATTTAGGTTATCCACATATTCATTCTTCATTGCCAATATTGCATGGTTTTTCATGTATTTTGATGATATCAAGTTCTCAACAAAATAAGGAAACATATTTTGTATCAATGCCTTCTCGTATAAATCTTTTCCATCATCTTATACCACAATTTCATCTAATATGATTATGTTTCCATCATGAGTTACAGGCTCTTCCCCATCTCGCACTCTTTGTAATAAATCACTAAAGGTTATGTCTAATCTAGCTCACATGTTATTTATCAATTTAAGCACTTCCATTTTATTCCAAAGATATGACGTTACCATACTTGCATTAACTGTTTCTTGCCTTATTCCTTTGGGGACCACTGGTAATACCTGTCTAAAGTCACCTCCAAATACCATCACTTTTCCATCAAATTGATCATTGTTGTTCATTATATCTTGAAGCATTCTATAACTGTCTCCATCACATATTTCTTGGTCATTGGTGCTTCATCCTATATGATCATACTGGCTTTGCATAACAACATTGCTAAGCTACTTTGCTTTGATATTCCACATAATATTATTTCTATTAGATTAAGTGGAATATTGAATCTAGAGTGTGTTGTCCTTCCTCCTGGTATTATTGATACTGCTACACCTGAAGTTGTTGGTGTTAGAGCTATATTTCCTTTTGATCTTAGATTAGTCAATAATGCTTAATATAAGAAAGTTTTCCCAGTACCTCATGGTCCATCCATAAAAAATATTCCAGTGCATCTTCAGTTTAGTCTATTCATTATCATCATATATGTATATTTTTTTTTCAAATTAAGCTTTAACACTACATCAATGTCTTCTTGTGGCATTTACACTACTATCTCCTTTGTAATCTCTCTATTATTGATCTCGATTTGGCTAAGCTGGTGACTTTCTTTTGTAGGCAAATCATAACTTTTCACATCCTTACCCATGCTTATTATGTGTTTTTGGATATCACTTAAAGTGCAAGCTATTTATATTTCTATCAAGTTCTCATACATTTTAACATTATCTTCAACCATCGATTTGAAATTATCTTCCCATAATTTTTTTAACATTTATGAGCTCATAATACATTAATAATGTTGTAAATAATCTTTTTAACTCTAATGACATCTTGAATACTACTACCTTACTCATGCATTCTTCTGTGTTCTTATTTGATTCAAGCAATCCCCTTATTATAGCAGTTTCCTTAAATGTTGGACATTGTATACTATCTACTGTAAGCAAGTCATCAAATGACTTTAGACCCTTGACATTATTTAAAAGTATCCTTAAATAATATCTTTCTACTTCCATCGAATTGACTGCATTTATACATCTGATGACATTTCTAGTTTTTCTTTTTATCCACTCTTAATTTTTTACATTTCAAACATAATGCTTTGGAAATTCCCTGTATAATAGCATGCTTGCTTGTTCACTTTTTGAACATGTTAGACCCTAGGTTTTGAGTGTTGTATCACGTGTGAGTCAATTTAAGTTATTTGCAATTTTCCAGTGTTTTTGTATGTGGTACGGGCGTACCAAGTTTTGTTTATGAGTGGTACGGCCAGACGGCTGGACGTACCTTGTGGGTATTGTTCCATTGGTTTTAGTACGGGCGTACCATTGGTTAGTACGACCTTACGTCAACTCGCAGGAATTTAGTTTGTCAGTAAACCTACTTCGGTACGGGCGTACCAATGGGTGGTACGGTCGTACGTGAACTCGCAGAAAAATTTGTTTGTCAGGAAACTTGAGTTGGTACGGGCGTACTAAGTGATGGTACGGCCGTACCACAGTTCCCTCCCATTTTCCAACGGCTAGTTTTGAATCCGTACGGGCGTATAAATACTGTACGGTCGTACGTGACTTATAAATTAGGTTTTAAAGTCTGAGAAACGGCTAGTTTTTTTAACACAACTTTCATACTTTCTTTGCTAACGAAAATACACTTGCAGAGCATTCATTTTTGTGATATTCTCATCTGTTACAAGTAAGTTTCAAGCTTGTTTCTAATTTGTGTATAATTTTAATCTTTGTGGGGTTGGTGTGAGATTAATCCATTGGGGATTATTGTGTATTTGAGTTGTTTGTAAGGATTGAAATTGTAAAGGTTAGAGTGTAAGCCTTGAAAACACTGGGGATTGGATTCATTTATGAATCCTTTGTTGTAATAGATTGAATTTTAGTGGAACCCTAAGTTGAGACTTAGGAGAAAGTGGACGTAGGCAAGAGTTAGCCGAACCACTATAAATCACACGTGTTGCCAGCTATTCTAGGGATTTCAGTATATTTATAAATATAAAAAGCTAAAATAATAATTAAGTGCATATAAGAATATGTTTGTATTGCGTATATACCACGTATTAGTGGAGATATTTTATTCTATTATATCATATCATGTTGTATTATATTAAATTATATTATATAATATTATATATATTATGGGAGTATATACATAAGTATTTTGTATATATATAGTGTATTATATATATATATATATATATTATAAATTATGTTAGTGGGGAGTGAATGTTAGAGTGTGTGTGTGCATAATAACTAATGGAACCCATCCTATTTAATTAAAACAAATTAGGAAGAAGACCACTCCTCCACTCTTTTCTTATCTTCTTTCTTTTGGTTTCCACCATACCTTTCTCCTATCTAGACCGAAACACTCGCCACCACTCTTCTTTTTCTTTATCAACTTCCTCCATTCTCATCCGTAATCTTCTCCTCTTTCATTCCAAGTTTCAAGCAACACTTAATTCTCTTCTTTTTCTATTTGTTTTGTCATAACACATCTTCTTTCTTCTTTATTTTCTTTAACTGATTCTCACTTGATCCCTCATGCATGTGTGATTTATCTTTATATTCAAGCTTTGGAAAAACTAATTAGGTGAATAGAGGAAGTTTCTTGAAGTGGGCGGACGAAATAAGGTGGGGAACTTCTAGCATGTTCTAACTATTTTATTTTCCTTCTTTTTCTTCTTTAATTTGAAATGGTCTGAATTTCCATTGTAGCATGTATGGAATGTTTGAAGAAGAAGTGTATTTAATGGTGAGTTTGTGAGGGAAGTGCTATTGAAATTCAGTGTATTTGGTGTTTAAAAAGAAAAGATGTTGCTATGAAGGATTTGTTTTATTGCTTCTATATATTGTTTAATTATAAGCTGTTATAATGGAAGTGAGTTACGGTTTTACTATGTATATATTTTATGTTTTGGGTTATTTGGCATTTAAGGAACAAAGTTGATGCTGAGGGATTTATTTTAGTTTACATGTTATGTAGAGTTTGGTTAAGTTATCTATGTGATGGAAATAAGCTTATGATTACCGTGAGAGCGTGTAATGCGCATGTTGGGCTTATTTAAATTAGTATAGATGAGCTAGTTAAGAGCTATATTTGGTAAATCTTTTGCATGTCTGAATTTGATGTTTAAGCTGCATAATGGTCACTTAAAAATGAACCATTGAAATGCTATGGAGTTGAGGTAGAATAGAGTTTGCGGTGATTTGGAAATGAAAGGTTCGGATGGCTAAATTTTTAGTATGTAGCACGTCCCTAGGAAGCCCTTTGAACTTACTTTGTTATGGTTCCAAATTTATGTTTTTTGAAATTGTTTATTTTCTCAAGAGGCACTTAGAAGGTAAGCTGCTCCTAGAGGGCCGAAAAGAGGATGAAATGCAACAGTTAATAGAATGTCATTTTACTTGTGTTAATAAATGAATCTAAAGATACGTGACATATGGTTAAAAAATCCGATGAACCTACTTTACAATGATGTAAAATGGTTCTGTGTAGAAGTAAATTAATTGACTGAAAAGGGAAGAGAAAGATGAGGTATTCGTATAATGAATGTATGTAATATACGGCTTGATTGGACATTTTAATGAATAGTTTTATGAACTTATGATATATTAACTTAAAACTTACTAAATCTATTTTCTAATAACACAAGTTTATTTAATTTGATATTTAAATAGTTATTCAAAAGATAAATAAAAAGGGATTGTTTCTTAAGGATTAAAAGGAAAATATTTTAAATAAACTTTCAAATTTACTATCTTAAATCACTATGTTGATAAATGAATTAATATATGTATAATATATCGTTAGGAAGCTTTAAAATCTATTCTCTATGATATTAAATTTGTTTGAATTCAATGAGATTTTCATTTAATAATAAAGGAAAACAATAAATTGGTTTTAGAATTTATTAAAAAGTAGTTTTATATAATATTTTAAAGTAACATAGGTATTATATATATTTAAATAAACATATTTCTTATATGTATAATATATCGTTTGAAAGTTTATTAAATCTAGTTTTCAATAATATAAGAATTATATCATTTTAATATCATATATTTTGTATTTTGGCTCGTGTAACATGATAGTTAATATGATAGTAATTGCATTTTTGATTACTAGTGTGATTTCTTTATTTGGTATAATATTTTAGTATATGAATTGACTTGGTACATGTAAATGTTTGCTATCCAATGAAGTATATATATATATATATAAACTGTAAAGTGATTAAAAAAATGTATGAGTTATGAATAATTAATAATTGTATTCAATCTTTTTATTAAATAAAGATATTGTATTATGATTTAGGTGGTTTCAAGGATAATCAACATGTATCACCAAGCAATCTAGATAAAGGAAAAGCTATCGCATGCTTGTGCTAGTGTTCCTCGATCATTAATTGATCTATAAAGGAACAACGTCTATAAATTAATGTAATGTCATTAATTGAGTCCATAACATTATATTTCACATATTTATCATTCATAATCATAAATGCATCATCACATTAAACATGGCATGGCATGTCATGGAAGAATAAAGAAGGAAGAAAATGAGCGAAAGTGAGAAAATGTTTAATGAAAATATACTGGGCTATAAAATGGATTTTCATAGAAAATCAAATGGAAAGGAAAAGAAAGTGAAACGAGTTCCTGATTGTTGAACAGCGAAAATGAAATGAAAGATCCAGTACAGAAATGTCCATAATTTTAAAAGGGCCCTCTAATAAGAAAGGGCTAATGAGATGAAAATGGCAAAGTAAAAACTGAGGCAGAGTGCAATTCATAAATTGCATTCTCAAAGGCATATTTCATCGCATTTAACATTTATTGATGAAATATCATTTTAGAATGTTATAACTGTTATTATACTGTGAATGGTTGTGAACGGATGATGGGTATTTACGAAATTCATAGATAAACAACAAAGGTGGTTACAGGTGATAATGTTATTCGGCTAGCAACACATTTTATTATTGTAGAAAATTTACTGAAATATTTTAACTATGATAAAATGATGCTTCTTTGATGTTATATGATTTATGATTATTTGTTTTATTAGCATCATTAAGTTTTATACTCAGCGTTTGTCAATTGATGAATGCAAGCACTAGCAATACAAGAGAGCACGGGTTTTAGTGGTGTCAGCAGCAAGTTTCTGAGGTAGTGATTTTGGTTATGGACTCGAACTTCGAAGTAGTCTCCTATTCCTCGGTTCTCATGTAATTTACTCTTAGGGTACTATTGGTAGTAAAACAATTATAACATATAAACTACTATGTTTGTGTTTTACAAAGTCAACATAACAAAACCATCATGGATGTCTGTAAATACATGAAGTAATGTGTGTATGCTAATAATGTTAAAAGAGTATGGTTATAATAAATGTTTGTCTGATAATATTATCTCAATAAATAATTTAATGGAATGTTTATAGATGATGGTTCATTATGCGCATACAAAAATTTAATTAATGCATTTTAACAGATTAAGATATTAAATCCTTTGTATGATGATTATCAACTTTCTAAAGTAAACAGTTGGTAATCATGCTACGGGAGCATGTTACACCACACTGGCCGTGACATAAATAATCATTTTTAAATTTTAAAGATTGAAAATCATTTTTCAAAATCTTGTTTTCCTTTTTGTAAAACATGAGTTTTTTATGCATGACTTTAATAATGTCCAACAGCTCATAACAAGACAACTCATCATTAATATCAACATCATTATCATAAGAGTTTGAGTATTTTTTCAAGGCTCACATACAACATTTACTCAATCTCAATTTCTTTCTATCTCTTAAAATATAATTTAAGAGAAAAATAAGGATTCAAAACTTCAAAAATTCTTTTCAAGGGATTTACAATTCAAGAATTCAAGAAATTTATAAAATCACATAAAAATGAACTCAAGAAGGAAATTAGTGATCAATGATTGAATTTTTACATTCAATAAGGTTAATCAATATCAATATATATTTTTCTTAGCTCAAATGATCGTTGGAGATACATTTAATGTAAAAAGAACTATTTTAAAATGTTTTATAATACTACTAAAAAAGTTATTTGTAGCAGGTGTACAACCATATATGTAGGTGATATGGTTATACTATAGCCTTAAACCAGTTTGGACAGTAGCTTCTATATGACCGTACAGTCTAGTGGTACATTCGTACCAAACATTCTATTTAACCTAGAAAACATACATGTTTAGCTCTGCTTAAGCCATAACAAGTCCTAAAGACCTCAATCATACCAGAAATAAAATTTAACATTTAAAAATATTTTATTAATAATATAAACATGGTTTATTAACATCAAAACTAAGATCAAGGACCCCAAGATCCAACAGTACTTATCAAATCTCTTAAGTTATTCTCGATTGTATAGTCTCATACCTGCATACCCTCAAAATCATTCAATTGTATAGCCTCATCCCTACATAGTCTCAAAATCTCTCTTCTATCAGTTTATTCATGTGATCCTTCACCTAGAAACTTGCCAGAAACCACTCTTTATCCATGCTCTCTCTAGCATCAACGTCCATTCCTCGTCCTCAGTCAGCCCCGGGTGTCACAAATTAATGAATAAGAAGAATTAAACATAATCAATATTTCAGATACAATAAAGTTATGTGAAAATTTCATTCAAAATAGACAATATGATTATTGTATACCTTTTGTAATCTTAAATGAAACTACATCTGATATAATATAAGATTTTGACATGTTTATAATTAAATTTTAATAAGGATTTGTAACATAGTAAAATACATAAACAATCAAAATAAAACTATAAGTATACTAATAAAAAAACTACTATAATATTTCTAATAATACAAGACTAGACATATAATAATAAAATAAAGTATTTTCAATATTCATTACACTAGATATTAAGGGTATAATTGGGATACAATACATTATATATAAAATTGATAATAAGACTATAGAAATATGTTTGGACTTAATTTATTTTAGCTGTTAATTTTACTCACCAGCTAAACTAATTAATTGCTTATTAATTTTTTTTGGTAATTAATCTGGTTAATTAGATTTATTGAATTAATTAAGCTAGTTAATTGGGTTTTATTAATTTAGCATATGGTTAATAAATTCATTTAATTGAGTGGTTGAAGAACGTGAATAGTTTATTTATAGCATGGGCAGTTTGTGGAATTAACCAATATATTAATCAGATAGTAGAATCAATCAATCAAATACAAGAAAATTACACAACAAAAAGATCAATCAAGTAGATTTTCATTCTAGCAAATTTCTTTTGACAAACAACTTATTTCATTTACATTTATTGCAATTTCTTAATACAAACAATCATTTTTTTCTTAATTTTTCAGTCAATTCAGTTTACATTCATGTTTATTTCTTTCATTAATTACTATCAAGTTCAAACAAATTGTCACAAGAAGAAGTTTGAGAATCAGAATTGTGCATCTTTATTGGATCGATAAAATTGAAATTCCTCTGATACATTCACATTAAATTCTAGAATTGTGTTTAACATAATGACAAAAAAAGATATCTTAAGTAAATAATATAATATGTTAAAATATACAAAAAAAAATATTAGAAATATTAATTAAATTGTTACTATAATATTATACACGGTAAAATTCAGTTCTTTAACTATTATATATATTTCGAAATCAATAAAAAAACTTTATTATTATATATTGAAATTTATAAATATAAAGAAATAATAAAAAAGTAATAGTTAATTTTAAAAAGTGGTACCATGAACATAAGATTATAGAAAACATAAAATATTAAATATACAAATAAAGTATATAAAACAATTAGAACTACTAAACAAAAAAAATCAAAATAAAACAATGAAATATATGTAATTATTTAAATTTTTTTAAAAGTACAAAAAAATATAATATATCAAGTATATAAATAATTTACAAAAGGTTTAAAACTATTAAAAATACAGAATAATATGACAAATTATTCAATAATAACAAGTACAAATTCTTACATTACTTAAAAATTTAACACTAAATAATTATTCATTACAATAATAATAAAATAAAGTAGAATCATGACATTGTAAGATCAATTTCAACTTCTATTAGCAGGTTCTTGTTAGAGGAATTTGAAAATTGAATCATTTTTTTCTTTGGAATATTTTCTTCTCTAAATTTTTTGCTTTAAAAATTTACTTACTAACAAAATGATCGATTGCATATTGAAATAAATTGAATATTTATCTATAAATGTTGAATTTAACTCATTTTTATAAATATATGATCTGATATCAGTTTATTTGTAAATCAATATGAAAGACTCATCTAAACCTTTTTAAAATCAATAAAAATGAAAACTAAAATTGTATTCTATCAATATACATAATAAAAATGAATCAAATAACACAAAAACATATAAATAAATAAAATAATAATGATAATTTTTAAATAAAGTAAATACAATCAACAATAAAAAAAATCCACAGTCAAAACCAACATAAAAAATAAATAAAAAAATAAAATTAATGTTTAAACCTCAAATAATCTTTTGATGATATGTTCTTTTTAACTCTTCAATAAGAATATTAATTTTTTTCAACTTTGTACAATAATCAATATCATCAAAGTTTAAATCTTGAATTTTTTTAGAAACATATTTTTCAAAGGATTTTTAAATAAATTTTACAAAAAAGTTGAAAGATATAAAGATAAAGTAGACAAGAGGTTTGCTAAAGAAAAAATGAGAAAATCTTGTTCTAAGAAAATATAGAAAAAATAGATAATATGAGTTTTAAAAGAGAAATGGATAAAAATGAAAAAATTGAATTAAAATTTATAAAAAAAACATAATATTAATGTGAATATCCGTATTATGTATGGTAATAAAGTTCAAACATTAATTATGAATAATAAAATTTATAGAACAATTCAAAACGAAATGAGAATAGGACGAATGAAATAAATTAAAGAAAATGAGAAATAGAAGAAGATAGAGAAGAACCATATGAAATGATAAAACAAGAGTAAGGAACCAATTACAAGACATGAAAATGATGGTCTGATTCGGATAGCATATATTGGGTGCGGTGCGCCTCACCCACCTCCCTCTATGCTTCCATCTCCACTTCTCTTTTCTTATTACTCCATTCCATTTATCGTCCCATTATAGCACAAAATACATCTCACGTTCTTTCTTTCTTGGAATAATATTTTTCTTATTTTGCTATTTAATTATTGAATTTACGTGATAGTATTTTTATAGAGTTATATTTATAAATTTAAAATTAAAAAAATTTCACCTAATATTATATTTTAAGAATTTATTAATTTTAATCGAAATAAAAAATATCATATAAATAATTTGATATATTTAAATATCAGAATTGGTGAGAACAGTAGAAACTACACTAATAGTACAATTTTTCCAAAGAGGCATTAGCCACATTGTTGAAAGAAGATCAATACTCTGTCAGTCCAATCTCGAAGGGCCTTTAATTTCATTTTTATAAGTATAATCTCATCGTTCCACGTATATAACAATTAATATTACAAGCGCAAATGCATGTTTTTATGCTTGGAATAAGATGCCAATCGTGAAGCATACTCCTCCCTTTGTAAAATTATTCAACATATATATATATATATATATATGCATGTAACATACAATGTTTGGTTCAGATTTTCCAAGCCCTGGAACGATATAGTATATATGGATTCTGCATATATTCCATTCTTCGGATATTATTTCTCTCATCAGCACCCCATTGCGAAGTGAACTTTATGGTAAATTAATTACAGAATATCCAAATATCCTCCATGGTTCATGTAAAAATACCCATTTTTTCTATTTCCATATAATATATAACTAGTTTGGCAAACTGGTAAATATGCAAAATGCTTGCTTGCAAGGTTTAAAGATATTTTATGTTCGAAACTTAGAGAAAAAGATACGTCAAATTCCATTCATTTGAAGCATTATGTCCGTATTTTATTAATCGAAAGGGCTTGTAGATGATTCAGTTAGATGGGCATATACCGTAGCATTTTGATAGATAGTACTATCAAACACAGAATAATAAGTAAAGAATTTTAACAAATTACAGGTGGAGGTCGTAATTGTACAACAACATTAATAGTCACCTAGGATTACTCCAAAGTATATGCTTCAACTTTGCATATTTTCATGTGTTATAATCTAGTGGTTTTACGAAGCTGGCCCTTTTGTTTGGGATGCCGATTCTTGCATATGTGACGAAAACCCTAATCTTCTGGATAGAGTTGGGGAAGAATAGAAGAATAGCAAAAAGGCAAAACAACATAAAAGGTTGATAGGGATCTTGCGCATTGAATGATTTGTTACTAAATTAGTGCCATTTGTCGGGTTCAAGGATCGACTATTTTTGGATTGCATGCATGTTTTTGAATTTTATTTTATTTTAATTACATACTCGGATCCATTTACCATATTAAAATTGGATTTTCACGTTGAAATATATGAACAGAAAATCATTTCAAGTATTAAACTTGATGATGAGTCCAATCGGCGTAATGAAAGTATATCTTTTAAAGGCCAAACTAGATCACGTAACGTAACTTGCATGGTGTGGTCCATATCATTGCTAATGTGATGCTACTCAATTATATCATACACTACATTTTAATTTATTTTCACATGATTTATATTTTCTTTAAAAAAAAGTATATATTTCTTTAAGGGAAATAACAAAAATCGTAATCTATCTTATTAAATTAATACTTTAGTGTATATCCCATCCAACGTTTCTGCCTCAAATAAGATGAACATTATATTCCATCGCATTAAAATATTATTTTTCAAATTATTCGATAATATTGATGTGATATTAATTTTTAAAATTGATGTGATATTAATTTTTAAAAGCTTTAAATAATATTTCATGAAAACTTACTTTAATTATGTTTTAGAATTTGATTTTTTTTATTTTCTTATTATTTTAGATTCAACAATCAATTAAATGTTAATTTTATTAAATATTTTAGCTAATATATAACAACTAATCTTTATTAAAATAACAAATAAATACTATTAATTTTATGGAATAAAACCAAAATTTTGAGATACAAAATATGTAGCACCAACAAACATGATACAAAAAGAAAGATTTAATGTGGAATAATAATATTTATATCGAATTTCTCAAATTCTTTGAAAATAAAAACAAAATGCATTAGAAATATGTTCATATCCAATACTTAGAATCAAATTATGGAAATCTAAATTAAAATTCATAAAATTTTATGAATCTATAATTTTGAAATTTTAATTTTCAAAAAATTGGATTTTATGAATTTGAATAATGTTTTTATAAAAAACGTGAGATAATTGAATAACCCACTTCTTATACAAGAATTGACATTTTCCTTAAAATAAAAGAATTAATAATATTATGAATTTATTTATTACATTTTGATGATAAAGGTAAAGCAATTAAAAAGCCAAAAAACCATCCCATAAAACGGATAATTATATACGTCGGTTGAGTCCTCATCCGCATTAACGTGACTCGTTTACCAGATTGCCCAATAATGAAGCAGCATGTTCTCCCTCGTGTTGTTGGCTCTAGATCTTAAATTTTCCGCTTTCTATTTTAATAATTTAGTCATTCATCATATGCATGTTAACAGTACTATTCTCATCATCACGTATCATTCTGATACAAATTGCCATGCAGCAATGGGGAATGTACATGTATGTATGTATATATAGAATTTACAAAATTGGTTTGTGGATGCTTGCCATCCTTTCTTGACCAAGACCACAAAGGATATGAACAAATTGACAAGTTGCAGACAAGTTCCTGCCAAAAAAACAGAATTTCTAACGGTATATTACCGTTTACTTGTGTGGTATATACAGGCATATATACAGGATGTGCATTGATTCTCTGCTAAATTAGCTACAAATATAAAGCGCCAGAGAATAGAAATCACACCATGCATGTCAAGAATATAATCATCTACACCCCATTCCTGCTGGTGGAGTCGAGGAGGCCGGAAGATCCATCCCACAGTAAAAATATACATACATTATCTTCTCACTGATTTTCAACAAGAGATAGGTGTAGAAAATATTCCAAGTTGCCATCCATTTTCACTCGAGAGGGGCAATAATTTAGCATTTACAGTCTGTTGTCGCATGCAGTAAAACAAGTTTCGTGTACGGATCACTGACGATGATGAACAATTTGTGTTGGATTACACATTTCACCTCTTAATTAGTTCTTCCAGCAATAATAATGCCTTTTTTTTTTAATCCTTACAAAGCACAGACCATATTATTCCACCAAAATCCCACTACAAAAGCATATACGTACATTGCTTTGCCTAACTGCATAGTCTCTCTCCCACGTCTCTCTATATATTTGGCTTGCTCTTAGTGGCCAATAGAGACCGAAATTGTACATGGAGTCGTGTGACTGATCACTGGCCAAGCAGCTCAATTGTTTTTCATCAAATAAAATTACAAAAATATACATGAATTTATGCCGCAATTTAAACAATTCCAAGTCATCAAAAAGTTCAAGTAAATAAAATTATAATTGTACATTTCAAAATTAGTAATTATTTTTTTTAATTCCATAAAATTTAAAAGCTAATATAATTAGTTGACATTTAAAGTTTGCAAAAATTGAAGTTGAAACACTTAATTAAACAACAAATTTGATGGGAGTAATTAAATATGAGTATATATTAAAGTTTAAATGTTGGAACAATTCAGGCACTATATTTGCACTAATTCTTCATACAGAAAACTTATCCAAAACATATGTGAAAATCTGAATTATTAAATGGAATGAATGATTATTTATTGAATGGGAAAATGGCAAATAAAGGTAGTAAAAAAGGGGGCTTTTAAGAGAAAAGGGGAATATTCGTTGAATGGAAAATAAGATGCTTCTGAATGAATACTCGATTCCAAGGATACAACCATCAAAGTCAAATCCGTCCTAATGAAATTACGAAGCATCTTCATCACTTTTCACCACCAAGTCTACCACTCTTCACATTTCTTATCTTAATTCATCCTTTATTATACATTAATTTAATTTACTTAGTATCTTCCATTCCACTCTCCTTCATAAAATTTTCTGCATGAAATATTAAATTAGAATATCATCATCTATATGTTTTCAAAAATTTTATCCATAATTTATATTGAATTAAAATATTTTTTTCTTTCAAAAAATATGATTTTTGATTTGAGAGTTAAAATAATTGAATCATGAACATTTAAAATGCTTAAATCTTAGTTATTAATAGATGTAATAAGCATATAAACTTAAATAAACATGTAAAGCATAATCAGTTTTATGATGATAGAAATGGAAAAAGAGTGGAGATTACATTCCAAACTTGATAAGAGTGACCCCATAGCCATGATTCATATCATCTGCAAAGATTAAATGGTTATAGTGAATTTGGACACCCATTAATCCCCAATCAAAATGCTTCAAACTTCAAATAGCAATGAACCGATAAAATGTTACATATAATAAGCCTTCAGCTTCTTGGCTTATTTCCTTTGATCAATGATTACAGCCAAATCATGAACAACGCCTCCAAATAGAAAAAGCACTGATAGTAAACGAGTGCCGCGAATATTGTGTTTAGAAAAGTTTACTTTTATTAAAGTGCTCTCTTCATTTTTAATTTACATTCACTCAAAAAAATATTTATTATCTTTATTCATGATTTTTTAATATATTAGTGAATTATTCTGATTCATAACAGTCATGCCATTATGATGTTTTGATTTGAAATACTGAATAATTTTATAATTTCAATATTGTTTATTTTCATTAACAAATAATATAAATAAATAATTTTTTATTTTATTCTAAAAAAATATATATCATAAATTTCCATCCAAACCAAAGATGATCAAAATTGATTAATCTTATCTAGCACTACAAGTGTCGTTGTATTATTATTATTATTAATGCACTTGACAACTTAGTGATAATGGCAAAATGGAGGATGCATTCATATTTATGACTTACTTTTTGTATCCAAAACGCCAAAACCTTTGATATAATATATTCATCTAACAAATAATTATGCCTAACTAAACCTTTGACTTATAAGACATACATGCATTTCAGTCCAAATACTTACCTCACCCATATCATTTCTTTTTTACGGTGACCGGATTCCGATAGACAGCCCATGCATCATGTAGCAGTCAAAATAATGGTTACGAAGCCTTCTCACTGAGATGTTCTTATAACTATGCAGCAGTCACATTTCCATATTAAGAAGGATTCTTCCATGGCAGCCAACGTGATTCAGTAAGATACACTTACCATTAAAGATGGATGGAAAGGGTTCATTACATTCAAGTTTGGATTCCATCAGTTTTCTTGCTTCAAGTTATAGAACTTGTCATCTTATCTTATGGTTACGTAACCTTACTCATATTCCATTACGGGTCAAGTTCCCATGTTTTTCAAATTTCGACTCGCACATATTATTATTGTTTCATTTCTAAAACTCAAGAATAAACTTTTTCAATGTAAATTATTTTATTAAAAATGCATATATGATTTTGTAATTACTTAGGACAAGATATGCACTCAAATAAATGATGATGAAAATTAATGTATAAAAGAAAGTTGAAAAAGTACATTGTCTTATAATTAAGAGATAGTGAAAGCAAATCAACTAGGATGATCTTTTTCCGAGCATGTAATAAGCAACGAGCTTTAAGCCTTTTTGACCATTACTTTTAAGGTCAAAATGATATCTCCCCCGTCCAACAATAACTTAGCTTTAACCTAATAACCCCAACCCAACTTTACAAATTTCTCATTTTCTTGTCTATTTCTAATACTTTATTAACCCAACTTATATGGAATGACGTAAGCAATGTAAACTACATAATAACAAGTTATTTTAGATTTAATTTTTAGTGGGTATATATATATATATATATATCAATAAATTAATTAAAAACAATATTAGAAATGGTCTAATTCCTGAAAAGATTAATATTTAGCCCACCATAAATGATAGCACTTCACACACCAAACTCCAAAAGCATATGATATGGTGCAAAAATGATTTAGATTGAGTAGGCCCTTTAGGATATAAAAGCTCTGGTGTCCTTTCAACCACTTGTTTCTTTAAGCTTTTAGTTAAAAAATGGCGCCGATCTTCATGCCTAAAGCTATTTTGTTTTCCTTCGTCCTTGAGAAATCCAAGTATAAATGTTAACAAATAACGTTTCCAATCCAAGTACTTATTCCCTCTACATTATCCTTCCATTGTCATTATTGCATGGAGGCCCAAAAGTAAACATAGACATTCAGACATTACATCTTTGAATTGGAAAAGCCCAAAAATCAACAGCCAATTTGAAGCCTTCCAACTCCCACATTGTAAGCCTGCCCAATTACCCACTAAAAAGGAACAATATAAGCCGATATTTTGCTGGAATTTTGAAAAATCATAGATGGAAGAAGAAGTGCTGCAGTAGGATTATTCAATGCTAATGAGAAGAAGCAGTAGGATAGTGTAACTTGTGGTTTTAGAATCTGATAAGGCATCTTCATCCGATGGGTGTGAGATATTAGGAAACGGATATAGTTAATAGTTGCTTAATAGACAACCTCACCTCCCCCATTCTCTTTTATTTTTGTAATGAAGATGATAATACAAGTAATCCACTGCCATGGATTTTCCTTTGAAGCTTAAGATACCTATTTACTACTCAAAAACACGTCATAACCCAAACTCATACCCTCAACATTCACCTTCTTAGTATTCTTGAAAACGCAACGACGCTCCAGGTGCCAGCTCTTACATTTATCTACTTCTCTATCTTTTTATTGATTATCCTTTTTTAATCATACATTATATATTATTACCTTTTGTTTATATATCATTTGATTAGTAAGATCTTTGAAAATATAAATGGAGTTTGCATGCACATTAATTTGTAAATAAATCAGCTGCGAACACAGTTGTTGAATCCTCGCTTATAAACTTGAGTCTTTGTTCGGCCCATGGGTTCAGGACGAAGCCAATTTTGAAGATGTGTATGCATCCCTATTATTATATCATCATTATCATTGTTGATATTGAATTCGATGACAATTTTTTATGAGTATTAATAAAATATGTTTTTAATTTATTATTTATTTTATTGATATTTTTATTATATAAAATTTTTAAATTCAAAATATATATATTTATCATATATAATATATAATACACATGTATTTATAAATATCTATCATCAGAATAAAATATAAAAAAACCAAATATTAAATAACAATGTCTATATACACATATCAAAACCTATAAAAGATCTAATAATACAACATCAAACGGCAATTCTGAAAATCAAGTGGAAAAAAACGAATGTAAGAAGAAGAAAAAAAATCAACAAAATTGGAAAAGAAGAAGACTATCATGTTGTAATGATAATTGTCGTTCATGATAACGACAATGTAATCATAATGATGGAAAAGAATAAAACAAAAAGAAAAAAATAATATTGATTGTGTTAAAATTTTTTGTTTTAACATAATTAACGAAAAAAACTATAAAAAATAGATAAAATTAAAAATAATAAAAATATAAATTAAAAATCTAATTTAACATAATTTTGAAAAATACCTGCCTACAAATATTTAGACAACTTTGGATGGTTTTACAACAAATAAATAACTTGGCATCTTACAAAACTTGCTTTTGCTTTACAAATTTTTTAAGATCATGGGTGATGATTTTTACAAGAATATCCAAATTCAAAAATTGATGTCATGATCAAAATACAAAAATATCAAACAAAATCTCATGATGTTTTAAAAATAAATAATTATGTTTAAATAATAAAATAATTAGAAAATCATACAAAAACTTTTATCCTATAAACATTGATTAAAAATACAAAATCTAAATCTTAAAAATAAGAAATGTAAGAAAAGCTTATAATTAAAAATAGTTATCAATATTTGGAACAACGGTTCTACGAGAAGATAAATAGCAAGTGAGGGTAATCATCAAAAAACGAATAATCAACCATAAAAAATCACTCTGAAGTAATTTTCTTTCTAGTTTTATTTCCTTTAGCCTTTATTTATTTCTCTTTATTTTTAAATAGCATTCCTTTTAATTTAATCGCCCGCTATTTTTGTCACACCTTACCCCTCTTATAAGGTATGATATACTCCTGCAATATGCTTAACAGATTCTACTTCGACACTAGAATCCGCTAAACATATTACAAGGGATGTTAAAAATCAATTATCGACCCCTTCTATAAGTTAAAAGTATTAAGAAGTAACAGTAAGATCGTAAATCAAATGCAACGGTATAAAAATTTTAACTGTAATTTTGATCATGAAAATAAGGGAATTTGAAAATTTTACTATCATTAAAATGAAAGCTTTCGAAAAGAAGTTTCATAAAATCCAATAAAATTTTTGCATCATAAAATACTCTGTAGGTGACGACGTACTTAAAATTCGATCATACGATTTTTCATCAACTTGAATAATATATATATATATATATATATATATATATATATATAATTAAAACACTAAATAGATATACAAATAGAATTCGATATCTCTTGGTATTATCTTAGTAGTATACTTACATCGTACTTAATATAAATATATATAACATGATAGATACCTAAAAGATCCCTCTTAATAGCTCTGACTTGCCAGGTGCAAATCTCAATTAGGCCTAGCTTCTAACTCTTCTCTGATCTGCGTTCAATAACATGAACGCTGAGTATGACCTCAATGGTGCACAATAAACAAAAATAAAGTAAGAATATAAGATCAATATTATTAAAAGCAAGATCAAATCCCCTTCTTGTTGAACAAATAGAGATATAATAATAAAATAACATTTTTGAGAAATAAAGTGATCATGTATCATAATAGAAACAATGTCATCATGTAAAATAAAGTCCAATAATACATAAATCAAATAAAATATTATATAAAAATGTAAATCAAACATTTAATCTTAATTATAATTAAATCATCAATATCATCTGTCTCATCCTCTACCTCTGTCACAAGTTAGAGGAAACCTGTAATCCGGATGGGAGACAGGTCTTAATCCCACCTCGAAGGTGATGAATCTCATCTGTTTGGATCATAAGTTACAGTAACAAATCATTGTAACTTGGATGGGAGACGGGTCTCAATCCCATCCCTAGGTGATCATGTACTATAGCGTGCACACCTCTCATTGGGAAGGGACCAAATATCTGAACCTCCGACCTAATAAGGAATATCTCATCATCATTTGTCTGTCTCATTGTAATTTGTCTATTACTGGTTATGAAATACAATCCTTTTTCAAACTCTTATTAAATCATATATCAAATATAACAAAATCATAAGGAATAAATTCACAAATCAATAGCCAAGTAAAACATACAGTTTTTTTTATAATAAAGAATCCTTATGCGATAAAAATACTCATTTTGTAGTTGATTGTAGAAAATAGATAATTAAACAACCATTGTAGATAAATACATAACATGTTTATTGTGCACACACCTCTAATGGAATTTCTTTTCCACTTCCCTCTGTTTCTCTTCTTTACTTCTTTTGTTTCCTTCAGCTGTAATAACAAAATGTGACAGAACTATCAGAATAAGCTTTATAACCTAACTTTTTCAACTACTGTAAAAACTACAGAATACCCAAAGTCCACTTTCCACTTCCATTCATCATACTAAAGTAAATTACCATATTAATCATCTTTAAACACCTTTCTTCACCTTATTTAACTACTTATCCAAATTACAGAATTCTGATAGAATTTCAGTAAAATTTCACCTGTAATTTGGATATCCTAAAATCACATCTTCAAATTCTACAAATCCACCTGCATAAAACACAATTCCCTTCCTCCAAAACATCATTTCCATATCTCCAATTCACATTCCAATATAATTCACAATATATAATACCAAATCTCAAATTAAGTACAATATACAACCATTTACTCCTCCAATATCCTATCCACCTAAAATTTTACACATTATTCATCAAATATCATACATTCTCAATTATTAAAACACATTTTCATCATCATATACATTTAAATAAGATAAATACCATGAAAACCTATAATAGCAAAAAATATCTTTCTTAAATAACATTGATTTTTCTTGAATTCTATTATCTTCTAACACTTCAAATCATCATTTTTCATTTTAATTCATACCTAAACACATTCATTTCTCATCAAACCCTTCACCTATATGCATACCCCTCTTTAACTGAATATACAAGTGTACATTTTCATCATTTCACTTCTATTCTTTCATATTTCTTATTATAATCATTAATTTTAATAAATTTCCTTCCATTATCCATCATTTAATCAAACTAAATTACATTTTCATAAAGAACTCATGCTTGGCCTAGTTCTTCATTCACCATTAAAGTCATTTCGCATCATTTTAATTCAATCCAAAGCTTAATTCATAGTAAATACATGTTATTATGCCTTATTCTTCCTTAAAATCAACTTAAATCTACCTTAATCAAGAAATCCCAAAAAATTCCTAATCTCTCTCTTACTTCCACCAACTTATTCTTCAACTTTCCTAAGGTAAAACTCATACTAAAAGATAGAAAATTGAAAATTACTACTTTTTCTATGAAAATTTTTAAAAAATGTCATGAAAAATGGTTAAGAAATTATGTTAAGATGATTTTCTCCTTCTTCTTTTCCTCTTCAAAATTTTGACTTTTCTCTCCTTTTTCCTCTTATTTCTCACTTAATTTAATAAATATAATAAATATAAGTCTTTAAGTTTGAAAAAGTACCACTTTAATCCTTAAATTTATGAGAAATCATACTTTAGCCCTCTAACTTTCAATTTTACCAAACAAGTCCCTCCATGAACTTTAAAACATCTTAAATCAATCCCTTAACTTTAATTATTAGCAATTTAATCCTTAAAATTGGACTTTCCAAGATTACCCTTACAAATTCTCCATATTTTCAACTTTACCCTTAAACAATTTCATTAATACCATTTATATCCTTTTCGATATCTTTAGCTATATTTCAATCCTGAACACCTCCAAATAGCTTAATAGAATCCTCAATTTACTCCGGATAAGATTTCATTGCTTCAATCATTTAAAACGGCTTATGCAATTGAAAATCGTATGTTTCCTGGGGAGGTCACCCATCCTCTACTTTCAAGCACATCTAACTTTAATATTTTTAATTCGTATATTTAACTTAGTTTCTATCCTAAATATTATTCTATCCTATCATACTCTTTGACCCGAATACATACTATTTAGTCTCCACGTTTGACCCGATTATGCTTGTGTAACGTAATATAAGCTTAAGTCCATTTTTCCTCAAATTACATATTATGCCATTAGTACATTATTTAGAACTTATACACATATTCTACTAACCCTTATTTATGGGTGTAACAAATCTCTAGAGAACTTTCACTAATGGTATCTACTTCTTCTTTAGTTGCTTCATCTCTCAGGCTAGAATAGATATTAGCTCGTCATCATAAGTCATATAGGGCTAGACCTCGATTGATTCCACTTGTAATACATACGAGGGATTAGATCTATACCTCCGAAGCATCGATACATGGAATACATTATGAATCTTCTCCAACTCTGGTGGTAAAACCAATCTAGATATTAAGGGACCCACTCTCTCTAATATTTTATATGGTCCTATGAATCTCGGGCTCAACTTACCTTTCTTACTGAATCTCACCCGTTTCCTAGGAGAAACCTTCAGAAATACTTTATCACCAACAATGTACTTAATATCTCTTCGCTTTAGATCTATATAGGATTTTTGTCTACCATTGAATGCCTTAAGTCTTTCCTTCACTGTTTTGATCTTCTCCTCTATGTGTTGAACAATATCAGACCTGATCAATTTCCTCTTACCTACGTTGTCCCAACATAAAGGTGTTTAACTTCATACTAAACTGATAACTGTTATTATAAGCAAACTCCATCAATGGTAAATATCTATCCCAACTACCTTCAAACTCTAATACACAAGCTCGCATCATATCCTCTAAAATCTGTATAACTCTCTCAGACTGTCCATCAGTCTAGGGGTGAAAAGCAATATTAAAATTTACCCTAGTTCTAAGGGCCTTTTGCAAGCTACCCTAAAATCTAGAAGTGAACCGTGGATCACGTTCAGAAATTATTGATAATGATACTCCATGCAACCTCACTATCTCCTGGATATACAATTTTGCCAATCGATTAAACTGTAATCCATCCTCCCGGTAAGAAATGAGCTGACTTAGTTAATCGGTCGACAATCACCCAAATAGCATTATGTTTCCTCTGCGTCAATGGTAAGCCAGACATAAAATTCATAGTAATCTGCTCCCATTTCCACTTCAAAATGGATAAAGAATGTAATAACCCTGTGGGTACCTGGTGTTCTACTTTTACCTTCTTGTAGGTGAGGCATCTAGCTATATAGTCTGCAATATCTCACTTCATGCCTATCCATCAATAGTACCTCTTCAAATCTCGATACATCTTTATACCACCAGGATGCATTGAGCAAGGAGATTCATTCACCTCTTTCAATATGCTCTTCTTTAACTCTGCATCATCAGGTACCTAACTACATCCTTGATACATCAGTAATCCATCCATACTAACCTCAAATCCTAGCTTACTATTATTGATCGCTTTTTTCAGCGATAGTAGTCTTGAGTCCTACTTAGCTGCAAGTATACAGGTTATCATAGTATGATATCAATCCCACGAGGATTTATAGCTTATCCATCTCTGCTCAGTTTCTTGTTTGTTTAGGCGATAATGACAATTGGATGGTTGAAATGAGTTACTTAAAACAAATTAAAGATGAATGTATTACAGTTTTATAAGTGGAAGTGTAAC
>CANYBF010075169.1:0-10869 GCA_948192965.1 Dalechampia spathulata
CTTGATACTGTTAGTGCTTTGCTAGCTAAAGTTGCAAATTTGATTAAGCAAATCAGCAACTTATCAAAAGTATCCAGTTCATATGAGCTATACGGACAAGCAGGACATGCAGTTAGTGAATGCAATGCATGTGAGGCCATGGAACATGTTAGTCTTATGGGCAATATACCACACTCCATGGGAAGATAAGGTAACAATCCTTACTCCAATACATATAACCCAGGATGGAGAAACCATCCAAATTTTTCTTGGAGTAATAATGCATGAAATATGCAAAATCCACAGCAACCAGCACCTCCTCAGCAAAACAATTTTGAATCCAAAATGGACAAATTTATGGAGATGCTGGGAACCAAACATACGAGCTAAGAGGAAACATAGAAGAGAATGGAGGCTAAGTTTGATCAAATCACAAAGAACCATTCCTCCTCCATCCACAATTTAGAAGTGCAAGTGGGGTAGTTGGTAACAGTAATAGCACAAAGGAACCTTGGAGGACTTCTAAGCAATACCGAGCCAAACCCCAAGGAACAAGTGAATGCAATCCAGTTAAGAAGTGGAAAGGAGCTTGTCAATAAGGGTAAGGAACCTGTCAATGTTAATGATGAATGCAGGAACGAAGAGAGGAGGCAAAGCAGTGGTGAGGCTGGAACTTCACGGATACAGGATAAGGAGCATAAAAATAACTACCACGATCATGGCAATGAACTCCATGATTGTGGAGTTGAGTCCAGGCAGAAGCAGAAGGAGAAGGAGCCCTGACCAGGTAAGTATATGCCCCCCATTCCATTTTTATAAAGGTTAGTACAATCTAAGGTAGATGAAAAATTTACTGCATTTGTGGAAAAATTAAAAAAATTGAGAATTGATGTGACATTTACTGAGATGATTCAAGATATTCCAAAATATGCAAAATTCTTAAAAGAGATCTTAGCACATAAATGTGCGATCAATGATAAATAACTGGTCTCACTAATAGGAAACTGTAGCTCAATTTTATCAAGTAAAATTCCATCAAAGTTGCAGGATCCTGGTAGTTTCACCTTAACATGTAAAGTGGGAGATATGGTATTTAATAAATGTTTGTGTGATTTGGGCGCAAGTATCAACTTGATGCCATATGCCATTTTTCAAAAGCTAGGGATTGGAGAAATCAAGACCACATCAATGGTAATACAACTAGCTGATCAGTCGGTGAAGAAACCGTTTGGGATCATTGAGGACGTGTTAGTCAAAGTGGACAAATTCATCATTCCAGTGGACTTTGTGGTACTGGATTACAATGAGGATGTCAACTGCCCCTTAATTCTAGGAAGACCTTTCCTGAACACAGGAAGAGCATTAGTGGATGTACATGCAGGAAAACTCACTTTCCAGATTGGTGAAGAGTGGCTGGAGTTTAGTATGAAGAAGGCAATGAAAAGGCTAATGGAAGGTGAGGTGTGCATGAAAGTAGACATAATTGATGAATACGTGACCACTATCATGAATGAGGAAGTGCAGAATGTCATAATAGTAGAGGAGCTTGAGATAATAGGTGAGGAATGTAGCGAGTCACCTAAAGTAGAAATTCTGGTAAGCTACCCAAACACTTGAAAAACCACCGGTTTTAGAATTGAAAGTTCTACCCAAACACTTGAGGTATGCTTTTCTAAGTCACGATTAGACATTACCAATTATTATATCTAATAAGCTGACCTTGGTGCAGGAAGACAAGTTGCTCAAGATGGTGCAAAAGCACATCCGAGCTTTGGGTTGGCAGCTGTCAGACATTAAGGGAATCAGCCTAGACATGGTCATGCACAGGATCAATTTAGAGGAGGACTGCAAGCCTTTTCGTGAAAGACAAAGGAGACTCAACCCCAACATGAAAGAAGTGGTAAAAAAGGAGGTAATCAAGCTGCTAAATGCAAGTATTATCTACCCTATATCTGATAATGAATTGGTGAGTCCTATCCAATGTGTGCCTAAGAAGGGAGGCATGACTGTGATAGAAAATGATAAGAAGGAGTTGCTATCAACTAGGACAGTGACTGGCTGGAGAGTGTGTATTGACTATAGGAAGCTAAACACTGCTACTAGGAAAGACCACTTTCCTTTACCCTTTGTTGATCAAATGATAGAAAAGATAGCAATTCATTCTTTATATTGCTTCCTTGATGGTTATTCGGGATACAATCAGATTTTCATATATCCTCAAGACCAAGAAAAGACTACTTTCACATGCCCCTACAGCACATTTGCTTACAGGCGTATGCCTTTTGGTATGTGTAATGTGACTGCTACTTTTCAACGATGTATGATTGCTATTTTTGCAGATATGATTGAGGATTTTATGAAAATATTTATGGATGACTTTTTAGTGTTTGGAGACTCTTTTGAGTCTTGCTTACAGAATTTAGAGCGAGTCTTAAAACGCTGCGAAGAGACGAATTTGATGCTAAATTGGGAAAAGTGCTATTTCATGGTAGATGAGGGAATTGTGCTTGGCCACAAGATCTCCAAGGAAGGTATCAAGGTGGACAAAGCTAAGATGGAGGTAATATCTAACCTACCACCACCATAGAATGTCAAGGGCATAAGAGGATTCCTTGGACATGCGGGATTCTACCGCCATTTTATACAAAATTTTTCTGTTATTGCTAAACCCTTGACGAGCTTGTTAGTCAAGGATGTTATATTTGATTTCAATGTTGAGTGTTTAAATGCGTTTAACACTTTGAAGCATGCTTTAACCACAGCCCCGGTGTTAACCTCACCGGATTGGTCTTTGCCTTTCGAAATCATGTGTGATGCTAGTGACTTTGCCTTAGGATGTGCATTAGGGCAAAGAAAGGACAAGAAGTTGCATGCCATTTATTATGCTAGCAGAACATTGACTGGACCATAACTAAATTATACTACCACTGAAAAGGAGCTTCTCGCAGTAGTCTTTGCATGTGATAAGTTTAGAGCTTATATTTTAGGTTCTAAAGTCATTATTTTTACTGATCATGTTGCTTTAAGGTATTTGTTTGCAAAGAAAGACACAAAGCCAAAAATGATTAGGTGGGTGTTGCTGCTTCAAGAATTCAATATTGAGATCAAGGATAAGAAGGGAACTGAGAATGCAGTTGCAGATCATCTTTTGTGACTGAAGAAGGATGAAAGTGATGGTGAAGAAAGCAAGCCTATCAAGGAGGAATTTCTCGATGAGTTTGTATTTATGTTCTAAGAAAAAAAGCTGCCTTGGTATGCGGATATGGCTAATTACTTAGCCTACGGTATAGTGCCTTCTGATGTTTTGTATCAACAGTGGAAGAAGTTCTTTGCCAATATTAAGAATTACCAGTGGGAGGAACCATAATTATTTCACCAATGTGCTGATGGCTTGATAAGGAGGTGTGTTCCAGAAGAAGAAATGATACCTATACTAACACAATGTCATGATTCATCTTATACAGGGCATTACAGAGCCAACAAGACAGCTAGCAGGGTGCTAGAATGTGGGTTCTACTGGCCGACACTCTTCAAAGATGTAAAAGATTATGTGCTCCATTGTGACAAGTGCCAAAGAATAGGGAACATATCAAAGCAGGATGAGATGCCTCAATCTTTGATCCTGGAGGTTGAAATATTTAATATTTGGGGCATAGACTTCATGGGACCATTTCCCACTTCTATGGGAAACAAGTATATACTGGTGGGAGTCGATTATGTCTCCAAATGGGCCGAAGCAGTGGCTAGCCTCACCAACGATGGCAGAGTGGTCAGTAGGTTCATCAAGCGGCTATTCACCAGATTTGGGGTACCCAAAATGCTTATCAGCGATGGAGGAGTGCATTTCTGTAATGCAAAGTTGGAAACTCTGCTTAGGAGATATAACGTTCATCATAAGGTCGCCATAACATACCATCCACAGACCAGCAATCGAGTGGAGGTAGTGAACCGAGAACTTAAGAGAATCCATGGAAAGACTATCAGCAAATCCAAGAAAGATTGGGCAGCAAAGCTGGATGACACGTTGTGGGCATATCAGACAGCATTCAAGACCCTTATAGGAACAACGCCCTATATGATGATTTATGGCAAAGCTTGTCATCTGCCTGTAGAGTTAGAGCATAAAGTGTATTCGGTGATCAAACACTTGAACTATGATTTGAAGAAAGCAAGAGAGAAAAGACTGCTACAGCTACAAGAATTAGAAGAACTGAGGCATCTGGTAGATGAAGATGCTAAGCTATACAAGGAACAGACCAAGTAGTGGCATGATGCACACATTAAGGTAAAAACATTTAGTGTTGGCGATAATGTTCTCTTATTTAATTCTAGGTTAAGACTATTTCATGGAAAGCTCAAGTCATGATGGAGCGGTCCTTTCAAAATATCTCAAGTATTTGAGAGTGAACTGGTAGAGTTGCAAAATGACAAAGGAGAAAACTTTAAGGTCAATGGATAACGGTGTAAGGTATATCTTGGTGGTTTAACACAACAGCCAAGTGAGGTAACGTCTTTAAACTAAGTTGCAATGAGGTAAGGTCCAGCTGATGACCTTAAACTTAGCACATTATCACAATTTCACTTATGTTTTTGAGTTTTTAATAGTGTTTTAGTCAATTTTCAAGTGTTGTAACCTTTTGAATACATGTTTCTATAAGTGTAGGATGATGGTTTCAAGTTAACTTATGAGTATTGATCATTAGGAATTGAAAGGATAATGAAAAATGCAATGAAAATGATAAAAAGGGGAAGTCATGATCGTGACATTGCAAGTCATGATTGTGACAGAAGGTTGAGCATGTTACAAGCCAAAGAATTTTGATTCTAAGGCAAGTCACGATCGTGATAGAAAGTTTGGCAAAAGAGTGAGGGGCAAGCAAAATTCTCTAAGGTAAGTCACGATCGTGACGTTCAAAGTCACGATCATGATAGAAACTCTCTAAGGCAAGTCACGATTGTGACTTTCAATGTCACGATCGTGATAGCAACTTGCAAAACTCATAGCCCATAATTTTTCTAAGTATAAAAGGGGAGAGTTGCCTTCAAAAATATAACTCTTCACTTGCCCATAACCTAAAACCTCTCCCTCTTCTCTCCAATCAAGGTTTCTCTCAATTTCTGGCCATTTTCACATTAGATTACTCAATTTTTTTTGCAATTTTCCCAATAATCATCCTATATTCACAAGTAAGTTTCTTTCTCTCTCTCTCTCTCTCTCTCTCTCTCTCTCTCTTGTTCTTGATTGTTGGATTTTGGCATTTTAGGTTTTGTCTAAGGGGATCTTTTATGATGATTTGATAGTGCTTTGAAGGGTCTTGCTTAATATTTTTAGGGTTAGGTTACGATTTTGCCATTAGATCATGAGTTTTCCATTTTCTTCACAAGAAAAAAGGGGGGGGGGGGAAAAAAAATTAAAAGTCACGATCATGACTTCTAACATCATGATCATGATAGAGCCTAGTTTCTACATAAGCTAATTGTTTTACTCTTCCAATGATTAAACTTGGTTCCACTTCAATTGCAGAATGTCCAAGAGAGTCAAACACATTACGAAGCACACACAAGACAATGGATATACACACAAGTCTGTAAGAAACAGCTAATCCTCCCTCAATATTTTGATTGGAATTTGCTAGACCAACTCAAGGCTCAAGCCCCCTGAAAGAATTTGCTTCCAAGTTGGGCTAGGACAATTTTATTGTCGATGAGCACCCTGTCTGCAAAGAACTCACTCATGAGTTATACACCACTTGTGAGCTAGTAGACAATAGGTTAGGAAGAATTCATTTTAGGCTGCAAGGTAAAATAATGGAAATGACTTATCAAATGACTGAGGATATCTTAGACCTCCCTCAGTCTAGACTTACCTCTTCATACGTTGACTTTAGGTCTAAGGCCTTCTGGAATGAAATCACAGGAGGCCACATTCACTATAATGCACACAATGCCCCTAACCTTCTCATGAAGGACCCTATCCTTATTTTGTTGCATAAATACATGGTTGTATCTATCTTTGCTAAGATATAAAACAATAAAGTATTTGTTGAGGAATTTTATCCTATGTGGTGTATGCTAAATGATCAGCCCTATTGCACCATCTTTCATCTAATGAAAGGGTTCCAGCGGATGGCGAGACTGAGTAGCAGGAAATTAGGATTAGGACATGTGATCACTGCTATTGCTGACTACTTTGATATTGAGATGTCTGACCTAACCATGCTGCCATCCGAGCGGTTTTCTGCCAAGTATTTCCAGGATGCTGGACTCACCACCAAACGTGACGTACAGTTCAAAGCCTATGTCAACCGAGAGGGCGTTAAGCAACGTCACATTGATTTGGAATCTGATGATGATGATAAGGAGGAAGAAGAAGGCATTGTTGAGGAGGAGGAACAGGAGCAGCAACACTAGGAGAAGCATGAGGCTTACCCCCAAGCAGCACAAGCACTAGTTGACACTTCATTTGAGGAGCTGTTACTTTGAATGGAGTAGGGAAATGCTAACAATGCTGCTCACCTCACCCATGTGGAAGCCACAGTGAATGAGATACGATGTGAGTAGTGCTATCAAAGGTAAAAAATGCTCAGATTCTTCAAACTCTCTGGCGTTAATGTACCACCCCCAACACCCTCTCCACCAAGCTCGCCACCACCACTAGGCAACTAGACTTCCCTTTAACATTTATGTTTTTTTTTTCTTTTTACATGTTGTGTCTCATGTTTATGTTATGTTATGTATCTTCACATTGAGGACAATGTGTCCTCTAAGTGTGGGAATGCTGTGTTTTGCTGTTTTTGTCCAATTGTTGTTTTTACTTTGTTTTGTTTACCCATTGCTATAACTGCATGTGTTTGGTGAAATTGGAATTACTTGTATATGGCATGAGTATTAGAAGGCTGGATATAGTTAACTCATAATCACACTGATTTTGCAACTTTTTCTCATAAATTTAGTAATTCAGTAGGGATTATGAAGGTATCAATGTTTAGCCTAGATAATAAGCTTAGTCCTTCTATGATTGCACTACCAAATAGAATACAACTTGTTAGCAATTACTGAGCCATGTAGTGTAAGTAACACTAAACAACAAAGCAAAGAGAAAATGAGTAAGGAAATAAAAAGTTAAAAGCAAAGATAATAATAAAAGGGTAAAACGCTAACTATTCCACTATCAGTAGGGGTGCTTGACATTGGCCTTAGTGATATGAACAGCGCTAGTAGCCACTCGAGGGAAGGTAGAATGTTGAGTAACCGGGGATCATTGTCAAAAGCGTGGGATACTCGCGTTGAAAGACCTACCTCTCGAACAAGAGCCAAACCCAAAAAGAAAAAGAAAAACAATAAAACAAGAATAAAAACCTTATGATCCTCAATTAGAATAAGTTTAACAATGCAAAATGGAATTACTCTCACTCATTATTAAGCAAGGATAAAGGAGTTGTATTTTGTTTTATAGTGCAATGACTTGAATGATTGAGCATGATTATCTAAGTTAAACCTTTTTAGTTTTGCAAGACCTATTAAATTGCTAATGTTATGAGAAGAGTGACATAAAGAGGAGTGGTTCCAAGTTAAGTGATGCCCAAGCCAACTTATGCGAATTGCCATATTATAAGCATGTTTCAACTTCATTATTTTTAGCTGTTGTTTTTGTTTGTATTGTTTCTGCTTGAGGACAAGCAAAGAATTAAGTGTGGGGATGTTGATGTATGTCAATTTGCATGCTTAATTAGTTGTTTTTAGTTGGTGTTTAATGTTCATTTTTTCACATTTATGATTTGATTTAGTAGAATTTGATGAGTTTGTTGAAGTGTGTAGCGATAGAGAAGTAACAATGAAGAAATGAGGCATTTTGGGACTTCAAGGAGCAAGTCACAATCGTGATATTCAAAGTCATGATCGTGATAGAAAGGATGCACGGAAGACACCCAAGCTAAGTCACGATCATGACATTCAAAGTCACGATCATGACAGAAGCTATGCCAGGAGGAAGAGAGCTAAGCCAAGTCAAGTCATGATCATGACATAAAGAATGAAGCCCGAGCAAAGTCAAGCAAGCAAGTCATGATCATGACTTCTCAATTATGAGGGGGGAAATGAGATCCATGGGGGGAACAAAGACAAAAAGTTTTAATGGAGACCTCATGGGTAAGGCAATCAACAAGATAGGCAAAAATACAAACAAATTGAAGTTAAAGCTGGAGGACCCCCACTCAAAGCATAAAAGGAGAATGGCATCTAGGGTTAAGGAGGCATCATCTATAACAGCAGCAGCTCAACCACTTTGGTAATTTTGTATAGTGTCTTTCTTAGTTCTTCATTATCTTCTTTTCAGCCATGAGTGGCTAAGTACTCTATATGGGATTTGATATTTGAATCCCTTGTTGGGATAGCTATTTGTGCTTATTGACATTGCTATGAATGTTTAAATTTAAAGTTTGATTTTGGAAGCAAAACCTCTGCTCTGTGATTGCAATGAGAGTTGGATTATAGAATGCTTGTTCATTGAGAGATGTTCAATCCTTAAGGTTAGTTTTCTAAATGATAACTTAAGCTCTGTGATTATAGCAAGAGTTGAATCATGGAAAGCTTATCCATTTTGGTTAGAGCAGTGTATAAGAGAGATCTACATACTTCTAATCCCTGTATGATTGCTAGACAGTCTCCTTAATTGGAGGACCCTGATTGTGACTAAGGAATTCTAAAGATTAAAGTGAGATTTAGTTAAATTCATCTTGAGAGAGGGTTTTTAATGCCATAGGATATCTTGGGTAGCATTAAGCACACAACTGTTATCCTAGCTAGGTAATGATAAGTTCAAGTCCTATGTTCCTTATCATTTATGTTATCTCTTATCTTCAAATTCATTGTAACCCTTAGTGTATTCTGATCAACAATTGCTTACTTCAAAATATCAATCCGACCTTCTTGCTTAAACAAATCAGAAATCCAAGTAGTGGCGGGTAAATCACTAAATCCTTGTGTGATCGATATCGTACTACAACAATCTGTACACTTGTAGTGAAGTAGTAAACAAAACTACTGTCGTCTCAATCACGATCAATATTCATGAATATAACAATGAATAATGAGGTTTAGGTATAAATAGCTTTAAGTTTGGAAGCTTGGAACATACATTCATTAGGTTGCCAAACATACCAGGCATGTTACTATTCATTTGGTAAGGTATACTATTCATTTGGTATGTTACCCTATTCATTTAGTCATTTTCTTTCATGAAATCTTCATATTTTCACCTTACTTGTTCATGCCTTTATGTGACCTTATAGGACAAGTTATGAAACATAAATATTACTCACATTTAGGCCATTCTCTAATGCATAAATCAAAGTAATAATCCATGTAAACAAGGTACCAAAACATAGAAAATTATGGTATGCAAAATGTACGTGTGGAAACCAACATTTCATGGTGTTGGAAACTAGACTCAATAGGAATTAATCATAATTTATACCATTGGAAACTAAACTCAATAAGCTTTGATTTGATATATTACATAAAATTTTTTAATATCATTAAGGCCTTTAAAACTGAATTTGCTGCAAGGTTAGAAATTCTATCCGAAACCAAATCTAGTTTTGCAATTCATAACACCATTTCATATCCCATGCAACCAAACCCTATTTTCTTCATTCTAACACCATATTCCATCTTATTTCCATGCATTCGCATGAATTACACACTTCTACCAATTTATAGGAGCCAAAATTGAAATAGTCATTTTTGGGCAGCAAGTAAACTTTTCACCTTTTTCTTCATTCCATTACACATTTCATGCATATATTCATGTTAAAACTCATTTCCATTTTGCATTTAAATCACATAATCAACATCCCAAACATTATTCAAGCATGCCATCAATAGAAATCAAACCATAACACATGTTTGCCCCTTAAATTGCAAGGAAGCCAACTTTTCAAAATAAGGCAGCAACACAACCATTCATAATCACTTCACTTCTTTCACTTCCTTTCACCAATTCATGTTCTCAACAACATTTAATCACTTCAAACACATCACACACACATATAACAGTAACTTAAGAATCATATACACATTATACAAGTTAGGATTTTCAATAAATACACAACCAATATCAACATACATATTTGGTTGCACCAAAATTTGCATATTTAACATGCTTATGCATGTTTCCCATCAAAATCCATCATTTTTCATTCATTTTCTTCAAATTCCTCATCTTAGCTGAACCATACAAGTGCTTCATACATCAATAAAAGCTAGGATTAAGAATAAAAAAGTATACATAGGATGAAAACTAGCTTAAAAATACATGAAAAATGAAATCTACATGAAAAATTACCTTGGAGAAGTGATTTTTCCTTAAGCTAAGATAATAGAGGAAGAGAAGGAAAAAAATGTTGAATGGAGTAGGAAAGAATGTGATAAAAAACAACCCTCCCTTCCACTTTTATTTATATTTATTTTATTTAATATTAAATTCAAAGGAATGGGCTAATCATGTGTTGACACTTGTCAACAGTTACTTATCCTTCTTATTCCATTTTAATTCTTCTTCTTTTAATTAATTATTGTTACATCATTTTTGCATCATGTTCACATAATCACCATACATGTCATACATTACATGAATGTGTGTACATACCATACATAAATTGGTTTCCAAAATTACCCTTTTTCTTTCATGAAATGACATTTATGTCCTTAATAACTACATAACTTATAATAAATTTTAACTTCATTTGCACTTTCATTTACATATTTTAACATATAATTTCTCATATAATAACATGTCTAACATGCCAAAACATCACATATCACATATAAATTCCATCATTAAGCTTCATGAAAAGCATTCAACATAAACATGCCAAATTCATATCCATA
>CANYBF010075235.1:0-11315 GCA_948192965.1 Dalechampia spathulata
TTATTTTAGATCTAGCAAGTTTTAAGGCAAATCTAGGGCACCCAAGGCATGGAAAGGCCTTAAATGACCCTAAAATGGCCAGATCGGGAAGAAAACCGGAGTAAAAATGTGAGTTTCTTTGAAAACTGGGGCCTATATGCGCAACATATAGGCCTATGTGTGCCACACATGTGCTATATGTGGCACACATAGGTCTATATGCGCAGCATATAGACCTGAAAAACAGAAGAAAATGGAAGAAAAATGGAAAAATAGGAGGATTTACCTTATTCCAGCAGCTTTTCCTTCTTGATTTTCCTTGTTTCCGAGTTTAGGGAGCCTAACTAGGGTTAATTAGTCTCTAAATCCTTAGGAAAAATTAATTAAGTGTTTAATTAATTTTTGGAGTGATTCTTGCAAAGTTTGGCCTTGCCAAAGGTAATTTTCGGGATCCCTAAAATGTTACCCCGAGCTCTATATTTATAGAGCAATTTTTGGTCGTGGCAATTTTGTAATTTTTGCCCAGATTTGAAAAATTCAAAGACAATGTGTGCCACATATAGGGTTATGTGCGCAGCACATAGCCTATATGCTGCGCACATAGGTCAATATGCGCACGCATATTGTTTGGAAACCCTCGCGTAGGGCCCACTGTGGTCACTTTCGAGATGCACCCCAAAGCATATAAGCGTTATTCGACGTGAGGAACAACTTTGTAGAAGAAATTTTTTCCAAATTCGATCCCGAAAGGCCTCCCGACCAAACATCTTTACTATGCAATGTGCGTAGCCTATAGGGCTATGCGCTACGCACGTTGCGTTTTCGACCTATGCGCTCCACCTCGTACGGGCAGAACAGAATGCATACCATATGTCCAGGAAAGTGCAAACGACATTTCGAGAAACTTTGCAGTTACAAGTTTTCTCAAATTCGGCCCCGAACATCGAGTTTTGCTAAATGGGCCCAATTTGGGCTTAATAGGCCCATTAAGGCCAAAATGTGGCATACGGGATGTCATGGGTCGTGCCTCGCGTAGGCACTAGTGGAAATGAGTTCTACGCGTCAAGAACACTCAAATTGGTGAATTCGGGCGATGGGCCCATCTGGGTACTATTCATGATGAATAGTACCCTTTGTGGGCCCCACAGCACAAAAGGGCCTAGAAAGTGGCAAATAGCATGCCAAGTGTTTCACCTCAAGTAAGGCAGCAGATAGGATGTATTCTGTGCGTACAGAATACATCAAAGTGGACTATAGTGGGAAGCGGGCCCCACTAGTGTTTAGCGGGCCCCACAGCACGGTGAGCCTAGAAATGTGGCATTTGGGATGCCATGAGATGTGCCTTGTGTAAGGCAGCAGTGGAGTGTATTCTATAAGTACAGAATACACAGAATAAGCTAATTGGGGAAAGCGGGCCCCGCCTGTATACTATTCATAATGAATAGTGACCTAGGTTCAAAATGCAATATTTTGCATTCTGTGTATCCTACCACGCGTAGGCAGGTGTGAAATGTATTCTGTAAGTACAGAATAGACTAGTAGAAGCTGCAGGCCCCACTAATATCCTAAGTGGGCCCCACAACGTGGTGGGCCCAAAAGATGGCATTTGTGATGCCAAGCGTTGTGCCTTGCGTAAGGAAACTAGAAAATGTATTCTGTAAGTACAGAATACACAGAATAGGTCAACAGGGGCAGCGGACCCCGCCATTGCTAGGTGGGCCCCACAGCGTAGTGGGCCCAGAAGGTGGCATTTGTAATGCCAAGCGCTGTGCCCTGCGTAAGGCAACTGGAAAATGTATTCTGTAAGTATAGAATACACAAAATAGGTTGTTAGGGGTTGCGGGCCCAGCTATTTCCTAGTGGGCCCCACCTGTGCACTATTCATAGTGAATAGTTCCTAGGGCCAAGAATGCAATACTTTGCATTTCAAGTGCTTTGCCTCACGTAGACAGCAGGGAAAGGTATTCTGTATGCACAAAACCGTCGGAATATGTGGCGGGTCCTGCCAGGCGCCATGGTGGGCCCCACCAGTTCCGAGATGTTCTGTACACCAGAACACGCAGATGAAGACACAGAGGCCTATGCGCATAATCGGGATCGATATCGGGGACTAAATCTTAGCCGAATCAACAAAAATCTGAAATTATGCAATGGTGAAAAGTCAGGGTCAACAGTTTGCCCCCTAATCAGAATCATTTTGAGGCGACACGTGCATAAGTCGCCAAAATTCTGCCAATGGGAGCCCGGTGCTCGGGCTAGAAGATCAATGCTGATCAATGGTCCCCAATGGGACTGATGGCAACGTCGTGAGTTAATCATCTGGAGCTAGCATGCAGATGCTTATGTGCTAAGGTTTTAGAACCAAAGGCTTGGTTCTGTGATCACTGCTGGATCATGGGGTCAACTGTGGGACCTGGGTGACCATCTGCTGGGTCCATTCTCGTGCCATCTATAAATGTTAGATATCTCTGAAACAGCTTTCAGGATCCTCTGTTGGGTCTCTGACATTTCTGGTCGATGGTTTTGACCAGTATAAGTACCTTAGTTTTATTATTGGGGGCCCTGCGTTCAGGCTACTCCGATCAGGGTTGACCGGTGGTCACTACGAGACCGATGGCTTCTTTGCGAGTAATTCATCTGAAGTTAGCATTCAGATGCCTATGCATTAGGGTTTAGCAGTCAAGGGCTTGACTTAGCGATCTCTGTTAGATCGAGCGGTTCTACAGCGGAACCAGAGGCGACCTTCTGCTGGGTCTGGGTGATCAACCGTCAGATCTTGTTCTCGCGCCATCAATTAAGTATTGTCTGTCTCCAAAGTTTGCATTTGGGACCCTCTGTCGAAACGCAACATTATCCGGTCAACAGCTTGACCAGAAGTTAAAGGCTTGACTACTTTTGATCGTTTGTTGGATCAATTTCCTGTCTTTTCCAAACATAGGAAAATAATTTATTAGTGAAATTGGTATTGAAATGGTCCAGGAAAAATACCTGAATTTTTTAGTATCAGTCTGCTGCATTCCGACTGATTTTCTGAATTTTTCACACGCTACGGCTCGTGAAAATTAGGCTCGGAGGAGCAAACGACCTTGAAAAATTCTGAAATTTTTGCCAGAGGCCTAATTCTTCATGTGCATTTTTATGGGACCTAGGCACATATTAGCAGGGGTGCACAGTGCCAGGCGCATGTTAGCAAAAATTGTAACGTGTGGTGCACGTTCCCCTATGTGTGGTGCACATTGCTTGGAAATTTTATATTTCCGAGCTTCCAACTCAAAAATCATTTCATTTTCCTTCAAAAACTCAATTTTCTCTGAAACCCCAAGCTGAAAACTTTACGTTTTTGCAGAAATGGCCAGAATTAGGATGCAACTGACCCCCCGGGACCCTGAATCTTTCTCGAGTTATGCTTTAACCAAGCTTACGACTCATGACACCTATTTTGGAGCCTGTTTTGGTGATGCCGTTATGGAGACTTTCGCCATAGACTCGCATCGGTCTCGAGCCCCTCCCGAGAAGGTGAGTTTTCTGCGACTCGGCTCGGTTTTTTGATTTTTATGCTTTTTTTGAGAATTCAATTCTAGGATATTTTTGATGTGTTTAAGCTCGTATTTAGGCTAGGATTTTATGCTAGACTGAAGCTAGGCTTAGGTGGGCTCGTGTTTGTCTGATTGGTTCGGTGAAAACTGGATTTTTTGGCATGGGTTTGTGCTATATGTGGCGCATATAGCACTATGTGCGTCACATGTATGTCATGTGAGGTACATATAGTGCTATGTGCAGCGCACATAGCATAGAAAAATAGGCTAAATGGCCCATTTTCAGTCATTTTTCAAAGAATTGTGTGTTTTAGGGCTTCATCAGCATGAATAAGTTCATTTAGGGATAGGAGGAGGAGCTCTGTACCTCTGAAATTATTTTGTGCACTCTATAATTCAGTCTAAAGTCTGACTTGAATTCTATATTTTGCAGAGGGAGCAGAAAGTGGTAAGCAGCGGTAGCATCCGCGGTGTCTTTGAGTGGTACTCCTAGCTGCCTAGGGAGATTCACGCGAGAGTGGATCGAAGCTGTTTTGGTCCGTATATCACATGCTTCACTGATGTGGAGAAGAAATGCAATAAGCTCGTCATAACTACCATGATCAAGCAGTGGATGGATTCCACACATACTTTCCATTTGCCAGTAGGTGAGGTTGCGATTACTCCTGGGATGTTTGCTGGAATCACCGGGTTGGAATGCTCAGGGCTGCCTGTTCAATTTGATGCTAGGTTGACATCACCTCGTTAGCTGTATGGGGCAATCCTTGACCTCCTAGGGGTGTCACCCAATGTGTGAGGAGGGCACAATATTTCTTACGACCATCTCTGGGAGGCGATGCTGGCAGAGAGGCTTGGTCGGACAATCTCTGCAGATCAATATACCTGTAGCTTTCTGCTGTACGTGCTGGGGTGTACGCTATTCAATGATAGCCGGAACAACGTCCATATGTCAATGTTATGGGCTCTCCATGACTTGGAATCCATAGGGTGATATGATTGGGGCAGTGCTGGACTGGCCCATCTGATGCAGGGGCTTGATTACTGTGGTAGGCACTGTGGGGACCACTTTATTGGGTGCTGGCAAGTCGTAGAGGTAAGCAGAATTCTATTAATTCCATTACTGTAGTGTCTGTCCATGTCTTGTTGACTATGCATATTGACCTTGCAGATCATGGCATATGAGTTCGGGTTACTGCCAGAGCCCGATATTCCATACAGGGTACCAATTGGTTTTCCTCGTATGCGGGCGTGGTGCATACCAAGGCGAAGGCTTGATTATACAATGGACGAGTTGAGGGAGCACCTCAATAATTTGACCTAGGACAGGTAAGAAGGAACAATTTAATTAACATTAAACTGTATCGAAATGGTTCAAGAAATACCTGTGTAGACGTCTAATTTCTCTTCATTATTGAATAGGTGCATCCCTATCCGTGGAACAACATGCATCCGAGGCCAGAGTATGTGACAATCTCGATGTGTAAGGACGAGCAACATATGTTGGTGGAGGGTCCTAAGAGTAGACTCTTCTACTTAGGCAAGCGTGTTGTGGACTAGCATCTGGGGCCAAAGAGTTGGGTGGAGCTTGCTGCAGCCCCACATGTAATGTTCTGGGCGTCCTGTACTGATACAGACTCAAACGTGCTTGATGGATTGACTGGTATTCCCGGGCGGGAGCGTCTGTCAGACTCGCCAGTGGATTATCCTTCTTTTATTCAGTTAAGGTTACTAGGTCCTGTGGAGCTGTCTATGTATAGGAGTTAGCATGACTGATTTAGCGGGACCAGAGGTAGATTTACTTCTCATGGCAGTCAAGGCGGGCGTCATGGCTTGTCAGGAGTTGGCAGTTCCCGAGGCGGCAGTACCTCAAAGAGATCCCTCGATTCCGGGGGTGGTACGGTCCCACCAGTGTTGATGTCAGGCACTCCAGAGGTGCCTTCAGGATATACGCACCCGGTAGATTTTATGGAGGGTCAATTAGCATGGCCGCAAAACCGACTGATCTTTACTTACGACGAGACTGGCCGTCCTTATGAGACCTCTTTCATAGTACCAGCAAGGAGTGACATCGAATTTGATCCTCCAAACACAACACATGTGAGTATGCTTATTTTAATGAGCCTTTGATTTCAGTGGTCCGACATGTGTCTTTTTCTTACAGGTGCCTCAAGATGCCATGGCTGACGCTTCAAGGCTATTGATGGGGTTGCGTCGTTGTTACACGTCTGACATATTAGACGTCCAGGTTGGTACCTGTTATAAATGCAAATGCATGAATATGCATGGATGTATGGCTTATATGTCTAGATGTTTTATGCCTACAGTTTAGCCGACAAGTGGAGCGAGAGGAGCATGATCGTTTCGCTCGGATAACAGAGGAGAGGGATCGAGAGATTGCACGGTTGACGGCGCATCTGGAGTGCTATAATATTGATGTCATGGACAGTCCTAGTCCTAAAGATGATCATTCCGGGGAGGATGATGTGTAGAGATGATGTGATGTCAGGCTTCCATATACATGGCATCAGAAATCTGTAGCTTCTATACTAGAATAAGATAATGTATTACAGACTGGCAATTGCGTGCCTAGTACACCAGGGCTGTTGCGTACCTACTGTGTGAACAGTCAAAAGCTTGAACTGTGTAACTTTTTGATTTATTAGTGGAATCCAATGCTGTTTGCTGCTTATAAATACACCATGCATTTTGGTTTATTGGCAAAACATAACTCATCTACTTTTCTTTACAGAAATTAGATATACAATGACTCAGTAATCATTGTCTGTCTTCAGTGCTCTTTCCCGTCGTTGGGGAAATAATGAGTGGAGTCGACTAGGCGAGATCAGACTCCAATACTTGAGAACCTTCCAGCAAGTCTCAATTAACCACACTTTTCTGCATGCTGCTGTGTAGTTCTGGGATCCGGAGGTCCACGTATTCCGGTTCGGGCATGTAGAGTTATGTCCAATGTACGAGGAGTTTGCTGCCATCCTTGGGGCTACCTATAGCATAACGGCGATGCTGACAGTACCGATGCCTGTTAGAGATGCGTTCTCATATATGGTCAGGGATTTCCACATTACTCCATTAAAGGTGAGATCTCTTTTGACTACAGACGGCTCTGTAGATCTCATTGCCCTTTTTTGACTATGCAGTCAGAAATCTATAGAAGAGCTGTCATGGTTAAGGGTGGCTGGATTTGGACTGTTGGCATAGTTCCTATTTGTCGATCCGTCCGGCCACAGAGATTTGCTGATCGGGCATGTGGTAGACCAGATTATGGAGGGCCGGATCCCTTTTCCTATGATCATTGCTGAGACGATCCTGGGTTTGGACAAAGTGAAACATGGACAATCTGAGTGCTTCAGTGGCAGTCTGCTCCTTTTACAGGTGAGAATTCTAAGCTGCCTTTATAGGTTTTCAACTTAGAAAATTTTTATATTTTTGCCCTAGCTTTTGCATGAGTCACCTTTTATGAGGTCTTTTGGCTCATCGGGCTTCTGCTTTTGTTTTCAGACCCTAACTTTTACCTGAGCTGCCCCCTTGGGTTTTCAGCTCAACGGGTCGCTCTTACTTTTACTTGAGCAGCCTTTTGCAAGGTTTTCAACTCAGCGAGCTTTTTATTTTATTTTATTATAGATATGGTTTCAAGAGAAGCTCGGAATCCTGACGCCACCTACAGGGGACCCGCAAAGATATCTCCCTCATAGCCACATACAAAGAGGCTATGCCTTCGATGAGGTGAGGACGATGTCATTCCAAGGCTGGATTGAATGGATGGGGACTCGACCTGAGAGCAAGATCAGGTGGAGCTGTCCCTGGTGGCACATACAGCATGTTACTATAATAACTTACATAGATTGTATCCCACTGCCGGGATTCAGGCGTTGTACACACTACAGTCCTGCTAGGATCTGTCGTTAGTTTGGTCAATGTCAGACCATTCCTCAGCTGACGGAGTTTGAGGGAGGCAGGCTGGTGCCTCGCTTCATGGAGCATGTGGAGAGGACTTGGCCTCACCATTGGATGGCACTGGTGGAGATTCCCGGAGTATAAGTTGTGGGTGCTGCGCCAAGCTTGAATCCTGTATTATAAAATATTATTAAGCAACAATATATAATGAAGGATGTTAATTCTTTGTGTTTGCAACTAGTATTACTTAAGGCTAAGTTTATGAACATGCATTCCATTTGCATTAATGAGATTAAAACATTTACATGAAAATGTTAAAACCAACACAAAAGTTCCAGATGTGCATCAGACTCAACCTCTGTTATTGACTAGTCTCGTGCGAGATTTTCTGATCAACTATTTTAACACTCTCCTTTTGCCTTTCAAGAGCTCTAAATTTTGCATGAGTTGTCCAAGCTGATTTTCAACTCATCAAGCAACTTTTCTTTTGCCTTAACTTTTGCGTGAACTGCCTATGCAGGTTTTCAGCTCACCAGGCTTTTCATTTTTGTTTTGCTATTTTCCTTTTATCCTTTACTCTAGATAAAATATTTCTTCAGCCGATCAAGGTTGACAGGTTCTGAGAACTCATTATCCTCCAAATCTGAGATGCGAATAGCACCTTTTGAGAGGATTTTCTTAACTAGGAACGGGCCTTCCCAATTGGGCCTGAACTTTCTGTGAGGATCATAGATAGATAATCTGACTTGCTTTAGGACTAGATCACCTTCTTATAGGGCTACAGGTTTAACCTTTATGTTGAATGCGTTGGCCATGCGCTTCTTATAAAGCTGTAGATGATAGAGAGACTTGAGTCATTTCTCATCAATAGTGACCAGCTGCTCATACCTGGTCCTTTTCCATTCAGCTTCCGGTAACTGAGATTCCAGAATGACCCGAAGTGATTTCAGATCCACTTCAATTGGCAATACAGCTTCTGTCTCGTAAACCAGAGAGTAGGGAGTAGCATTCGTGGGACTCCTTATAGTGGTTCTATAACCCCATAAGGAAAAGGGTAGCTGCTCATGCCAATCTCTATAGGTCTGTACCGTTTTGGCCAAGATACGCTTGATTGTCTTGTTAGCTGCTTCGACTGCCCCATTAGCTTGAGGGCGGTAAGGAGAGGATCGATGGTGCTCAATCCTATATTTTTCCAGCAAGTCTACAACTTGGGCCTGGAACTGCACTGCATTATCTGACACCAGGTGGTGTGGTACCCCATATCGGCATATGAGATTCTTCTCTATAAACTTGGTAACCTGTCTTGCCCCCAGTTTACCGTAGGATTCTGCCTCTACCCATTTAGAGAAGTAATCGATGGCTACCAGTATGTATCGATGTCCATTAGATGCGTTAGGATGGATTTCACCCATGATGTCAATTCCCCAAGCTGAGAATGGCCAAGGCGTTGTCAAATTCTACAATTTGATTGGTGGTAGGTGACTCAGGTCCCCATGAATTTGGCATTCATGGCATCTTCGTACAAACTATATGTAGTCTGTTTCCATAGTGAGCCAGAAATACCCTTGGCATAGGATCTTCCTGTAAAGTGCAAACCCATTCATGTGGGCCCACACACACCAGCATGTACTGTTTCCATAACTGATTCAATGTCTTTCCCCGATATGCATCGAAGTTGTAGACCATCTGTTGTTCTTCTGTAGAGAACACCCTGATGCCATGTGAAATTGGCTACTAGCCTGCATAGAGCTAGCTTATCAGTTCTATTGGCTTCTTCTAGGTAAGTTCCAGTTTTCAGAAAGTTCATGATATCTGCATACCATGGGATCTCATCTGATGGACCTCGCGTCATAACCTGTTTCCCAAAATAGCAAGGGATCCTTGACTACTCAATAATCACAGGTTGAGCTTGACTCTACGGTTGCTCACAGACTAAAGCTAGTGTGGCTAAAGCATCAGCCATCTGATTCTCTTCACGCGACATGTGAATAAACTGGCAGGAGCTGAAATTGCGGACCATGAGCTTCATGTATTCAGCGTAATGCTTGAGCCTTTCCTCTTTGACTTCCCACTCGGCCATGGATTGGTGAATGACAAGCATCGAATCACCAAATATCTGTACATCTGGGGCACCTACCATTAGCAATGCTTCTAGCCCGAAAAGACAGGCTTCATACTCAGCCATATTGTTAGTGACTAAGAAGCTCAGCCACTTTGAAAGCATCATTAGTTCACCTTCAGGAGTAATTAGCACAACTCCTACACCTGTACCCCTTTTGTTGACTGCACCGTCAAAGTGCAACTGCCATTTCTGGACATCAACCGCCCCCAAATGCTCATCTGGGAAGTCCAGCTCAAAAGTCTCAGAATCATCCATCGGCCTGGATGCTAAGAACTCGGCAATTGCTCTGCCTTTGATCATCTTGGTAGTTACATACTACACATCAAACTCTGATAACAGGATCAGCCACCTGGAGAGTTTTCTTACTAGCGAAGGAGCAGCATACAAATACTTTATGGGATCAACCTTGGAGATTGTCTGTATTTGATATGACTGGAAGTAATGTCTGAGTTTCTTGGTGACCCAGACCATAGCCATGCATAGCTTCTCAATAGTGTTGTATTTGCACTCGGTTGGCAGCAGCTTCTTACTCAAGTAGTAGACAGCATGGTCAACTCCGGCATCATTCTTCTGAGCCATCATAGTACCCACTGATTCCTCTTCTAAGGCTAGATAGAGTAGCAATGGTTTTCTTGATCGAGGTGGTTACAGAATCAGCGGGTTGGAGAGATAATGCTTTACCCTCTCAAAATCAAACTGGCAGTTCTCATCTTAAACCATAGGTTGGTTCTTCCTTAAGAGTTTGAAGATGGGCTCACACATGGTAGTGAGCTTGGCGATGAATCTGCTGATATACTGGAGCTATCCCAGGAATCCCCTAACTTTCATCTCAGTTCTAGGAATAGGCATCTCAATGATTAACTTTGCTTTGTCAGGATCCACCTCGATACCTCTCTGACTGACAATGTAACCCAACAGCTTGCCAGACGTTACCTCAAAAGTGCACTTCTTCGGATTCAGCCTGAGTCCATATTCCTCGACGCGTGTGAGGAATCTGTCAAAAGTAGTTGTATGTTCTCCTTTGGTAGGAGACTTCACCATCATGTCATCCACATAGACTTCGAATTCTTTGTGGATCAAATCATGCAACAGCGTTGTCGCAGCCCGTTGGTAGGTAGCACTTGCATTTTTCAAGCCAAAGGGCATGACCTTGTAGCTGTAAGTCCCCCATTCTGTAATGAAAGCTATCTTCACCTTGTCTGTAACTGCCATCAGGATTTGGTTGTACCTAGAGAATCCATCAGCGAAGGAATACATAGTGCTAGCGGCTGCGCTATCAACTAGCACGTTGATGTGAGGCAAATGAAAGTCATCCTTTGGACATGCTTTGTTCAGATCCCTGTAGTCTACGCAAACTCTGACTCTGCCATCTTTCTTACGAACCAGAACCATATTAGCCAACTGAAGCAGGGATTTATGGGGTTAATAAAAATATAATTGCAATCAGAATTAAATCCCCTAGTCTCTATGGACTTAGTATAGAGTAAGAAGGGTATCGAACTCGGGGAGCTAGGTATTATTTCAATGTCCAATTATAAGGTTCATTGATTTCCAACAACTTTATGTCATTAATTTAGTAGATTAGGATTATGGTTATAAAAATAGTATTGATTCTTAAAGATAGGATTAGTTAAGTTGAGTATGAATAATGTTAAGACAAACCAATATAGAGATGACATTTTCTATTTGTATTATATAGTATTCTCATGTCTATATAATGTATATTCACATTATTTTCCATAAAACTCTCATTTTGCAGATGCAAA
>CANYBF010075274.1:0-11816 GCA_948192965.1 Dalechampia spathulata
GGTATGTTGAGGAGGCGATTCGGGTAAACAACATACCCGATCGGGTATGTTGCATACCCGAATCGGCCTCTTGACTTACCCGAACGGGTAAGTGGCCAAAATGGCAAAAATGCCCCCAAGCAACCCTAAACCAAGCCCTAAACAACACCAGGGTGAACCAGGAACGCCCATAAAGGCAAGACAGTGATGGAATAGACCTGGTTTGCCCTAATCGGCCCGAGAGACTCAAAATTCAGGGTGCAACACAATATAAGAAATTGATTACATATATGGTGTAATTAAAGTCATTAATATCAATTAATGATAAAATAATGGCTTGAATGGATTAGTCAGGCGTTCAGAAAGATAGGATGTAAAAAAATCTTATAAGTTGGATTATGGTATGCCATTACTATATGTTGGAGCATATGAATGGTAGAAAACTATCCTTAACAACTTAGCAAATCCTTGAAAGCTGACTTAGATAGATTATCTTTAGGAGTCTATGTAAAAATATGTTACATATGCCTATATCAAGCAAAACCTAAAGATCTTTTCCTTAAAAGTATTAGCCACTTAATACAAATACTCCTAATAAACTTAAGCAACCTAAAAGTGTTTGTAAGAGCACCTTCAAAAAACTCTTCTAATTGAACTTGATGTAAAACCAAACCTAATTGATAAATAAGTTTTCTAAAATATAGTGAATATGAAGATTCAAATTTGTTAAATCAAGTTTAAAACTTAAAATAACAATTTGAAACACCTTGAATAAAATTAGGAAAAGCTAATGCCTCACTCAAGAGAAACTTAAGAAATTTTATTGATGAAAGTTGAATGAATTATAAAGCACCTTAAAGCATTTGTAGGCATATAATTTTCTATGTAAGCTAAATCCTATAAGGAAAGCATAAATCCTATTCTAATCAAATATATCTTTTCCTAATGTAATTAAGCAAGTAAAATATTATTCCATAAAATTTAGCTAAAAGAGAGGGGAAAGCTTCTAAGGCTGCTAGTAAGCTTTATTAGGCTTGAAAATGAAGCTTCTTAAAGCCTAAGTAATACTGATCCAACTTAGCTTACTTTGAGAAAGCTTCTTACTTCTTAAGTAATTAAAACACTAGAAATTAGAGTGGAAATTTTGTTCAACTCATTAAGAGTGCAAAAAGAAGCTTCTTCATTGTAAGAAATCAAGATGATCAAGCATATAAGTAAGTGGAAAACCAACCTAATTAAAGGAAATCCTTTTTTTAGCATTTTACTTATATCCATCTTCAGAATTAGGAATTTTGGTTTGAAAAATTCTTGTAAATCTTTTCATTAGCTTTCTAATGTAATTTATATTGCCTTAATTTAGGTTTTTTAAAGGAAGAAGTTACACCCAAAACACTTAATGGTGCAAAAAGTTAAATTTTAATAAAAATCAACAAAATCACATCTTCATTACCTTGGAAAACATGCAACCTATTCCAAATTCCAAAACCATATTTTTCGTTAGTTTATGATTTTAGATGTAATTCATGCTCATTTGGATGTCATCCTAACTTGCAAAACTTGAAATCCATCATAAAACCTCTTTTAAACTAATCAAATATGGGATAATTTTCATGGATTAGCAAATTTGACCAAATTATCATCCAATTTTCTTTAAAATGCTTTCAAATTATTGTAGATGAATCATCCTTGAATAGATATTATATCACCATATTTATTAAAAATTAGATAATTCCTAAATTAGATAATTACAATGGTCATTATGTTATAAGTGTTATAAACACTAATTAAGATAAATACAAAAGATTTGAAGAAGGGTTGAAACCTTTTATTCTAAGATAGATGACAAGCTTTATAAAGACTTCTTAAGCATGGTTTCTCATCCGTTAGAAGAGGAGAGGACTAACACTAAGGAGATTATAAAGAAGAAAGCAACCAAGAGACTCTTCATTAGTGTAAGTAATTCTTCAAGTAAGAAAAGGAGACTAAAGGGTATATGATTATAAATAGTAAGGGGATTTAGACCATTGATGTAAATGTAATACAAAGCTATAATACTTATGCCTAGACCTAATATGGTTAATCATACTTATATTAACCATAGTAGAATACTCAATGGAGATTATAAAACGACTAGACATGTGTGTTTTAATTATAGTGGAAGAAGGATTTTTGCTTAGGATTACATTAACCCTAGAATGACCATTGTTCATACAATTACAAAGGGCCTTACTTAAAGATCTACTATGGGGTTCCTTAAATAGCTAGTAGAGGCAAAGGAGAGGTTGGGATAACATGATTAATAGTTAGTGTAAAGTTAAATATCCTAAAGACTCAAGTGCACCTAGTGAAGTGTATACCATGCAATAGAAAAAGAGTGTTAAGACCTTTAATTTTGGTTATCAATAAATTCTTACTCTTTGATCATGATGCTTCTGCAATATTATATCATGGATATACTCATTCCTAAATTGATAAACTTATATGTCATGCTATTATGAAATGTGGGAAATTAATGTACAATGTGCTAGTCTCAAGTCTTTTAAGGTAAGAAGTGGTGGTGAATAAATTATATAGGGATTACCCTCTAGAGATTTAAGAACCATTTTTAAATTTGATTTGGTTGAATTTTCCTTCAAAGAACATAATATGATGTTGGGTATGGATTAGTTATCCAAATATCATGATATTCGATAATAAGATAAAGGAAATCACCTTGAAATGATGTCATATAAGCCATGAGATTGTTATATCTTTTCAAGGATAATTCATCTAGGATAATTAAAAGTATTTCAAATGGAAATTATAGGATAATTTGATTTGTTAATTTATGAAAAATTATCAAGTTTAGTAAGTTTAAGGGAGATTTTATCATAGATTTCAAGTTTTATAAGTTGGGATGATATCCAAGTTAGCATGGATGGCATTCAAAATCATAAAATTCATGAAAAATAGTCCTATTGGAAAATGGTATGGTGTTTAGAACTTAAGAATAACATCCAAAATGGTAAGTTGGTGGATTTTTATGAATTTGGCGTTCAACTTTACATACTTTAGTATTTTAATAATAAAAGTTTCTACAAAATTCATATTAGGGTGATTCAAGATGCATTAGAAGTTGAGGAGAAAATTCTAAAACTTTTATGCAGATAACATTCCAATATTTTGAAATTTGAAATACTAAAAATACCCTTTAAGATTATTGAATAGGATTTTACTTGCTTTAAGAAACATTTCTTTTATTTATTCCTATTGTTATTTCTTTCATAGTTTATGATAATTAATTAAATAGAATATTATTATATCATTTATTTTTTATATTTGGTTAGGTATAAGATTGTTATGCTAATCTCATTTAAAATATATCTCAATTCGTTAGTATAGGAAATTCAATGGACCAAATTCATTGAAGGAGGGTTGGATGTAAATCATTTCTTTCTTTTAAGCTCACCTTTAAAGTGCTAAATTAAAATGTTTAATTTAATTTAATTAGAGCAAATTTAATTTATAGTCTTTGTTAATCAAGTTCTATATAATTTAACATTGAAAGAAATTTCTTTAGGATCTAAACTAAAGCTCTTAGGAACAAGGAAAATCCCCTATCATTTTTCTTGATTTTTCAAAGTTCAATTATACTTAATTGAGGGGTTTATGAAAGACTGTGATCTTGGGGAGTGACCACATCCTGAAAGATCTTAAATTTGTTGACATAGTTATTTAAGGTTATTGAAAAATACTATCTTCAAATCTTATTACAATAGCATTGACAAGGGAATTAGTTCATTATAAATATGAAGCTTATTTTGGCACACCTAATTGACATATATGGTAAGAATCTTACTTTAGAGGATATTCCTATTATGTATGATTTTTTTCAATGTATTCCTTGATGAATTATTATAATTATCTCCTATAAAGGAAGTGAAATTTGAGATAGAGCCTTGTTAGAAGCATATCTAATATCCATTACTCCTTATAGAATGACATTAGTAAAGCATTTCAAAAATATCATTTATAAATCAACATCATCATTATGAATTCTCAATTATACCTTCCAGGTTTAAGAACATAATTATGACTTTCATGGCTTTAATGAGTACAACTTTTAAGCTCTTTGTTAATCAATTAATGCTAGTGTTTATTAATGATAGTATTTATTAATGATTAATGTGATAAACACTTTCAACTTGTGTTATAAACATTTCATGAGAAATAGTTATATGTTAAACTCTTGAAATGTGAATTCTAATTAGATTTTGTAGCTTTCTTAGGGTATATAGTATCATGTGAAGGTATAAAAGTGGATCCAAGCAAAGTAGATGTGATTGCTAATTGGTAGCCTCTTAGAAATGTTTTGAAGGTTCATAGTATTTCAAGTTTTGCTAGATACTATAGGTAATTTCTGAAGGGGTTTTTGATGATTCTTTTACCCCTCATTAAATTGTTATGTTAGGAGAGATCATAAATCATGTCAAGTTTGTATTATTCATGCATTTAATTATAAGTTCATTTTCATTTTTTAGTCAGAATCACATGTCACTTGGATGTATGCTTAGAATTTTCATAATGGTATAATGGTGCATTTGATCCATAAATGATTTAAATTATTATGATAATGTATTTATATTTTTAAAATAATTTGAATAAATTAGAAATTTAGTTTAATTTTGAAATAATTAGTTAGTTAGTTTTGCTTTTAAATATTTGGAATTCATATGATAACTTGGTTGAATTTAATATGCTTTGATTTTATGATATTTTGGATTTTTAAATTTTATTTTATTTTATTTTTAAATATTTTAAATTTTCTAAATAATTTGATTTTTGAAGTAATTTGAACTTTCTAGATATTGATTTGATTTTTGAAGTAATATGAATTTTCTAGATAATTGATTTTTAATTGAATTTGTTCAATAAGATAGTTTTAAATTTGAAATAATTTAAATTCATAGATTATGAATAAGTTGTTTGAAATTTGAAACACTTTTATCTAACATATCATCTAGTAAGATGACTAAATTAGTATTCGATGTGTATTTTTATATGATTCTAAGTTGGATTAATGTTTAGGATTTATTTTGTGGATTATAGTTTATTTATGCAAAGATGGATGAATTTTCTTTATTTTTTCTTTTGAATTTCACTTTTGAAATGTAAGCTATAGGCATCTTTGACTCTACTAAGACTAACGCATTTTTGAGTTTTAGTTCATTTTATCTTTATTTTCAAAGGGTTATAAGTCATAGGCTATGCTTTTACCAATGCTATAACTTTTTTTTTTTTTACTTTAAGATGTAAGTAATAAGTTTGCATGATTACAACATTTTTCTTTTATTTTTTCCTTTTCAAATGATTTATGTTCATGTTGTATGTGTGTTTTAATTTTTTGCTTATAGATGTGCATATGAATGTCAAGATTCACTTTTAAATACTCGAAAATAATTATCATGACATTCACGTTTAATTATAATGTGCAATTCATATTAAGAAAAATAAAAATACTTGTAATTAAAAAAATATGCATGGAATTTAATTTAAACTTAATAATAATAATTCAAATAAAAAAAGTTGGATTTTAAACTTATAAATCTCATGATTTGATAGTTTTAAATTTCAATAAGAAATTAGATGCTATCAAATCATTTTCTAAGTGTTTTAACTTATTTCGTACGGACAATGTGTTAATTTATATATATTTATAAAATGATCAACAAAATTATAATTATATCTCACTTGAATAGACCATATTCAATCCCCTTGCTTAGTAGCTTATAAATTGTCTATTAAAACATGCACTTGGATTAAACTGTACAAAGCTAAACATTCTTTTAATATCCTAAAAATTGAAGAAAAAAAAACACCTTATTACGATAAAAGCTTTAAAGTTTATATGAAAATATCTTATAATACTAACCTCTTTGAAGTCTTCTTCTTCTCTCTCTATATATGCTTAGGGAATCAGATTCAACAAGTATTATTGTAAAGGATTTGATGCTCTATTAAAATTTGCTCTCCTAGGCTTTAAAGATTTCATTCTATCATGTTTGAGAATATTCATTAATTTTTTTTATTTTTGTATGATTATAATGATGAAACTATGGATTCTACTGCTATTATTGTTGTATGTCATTCACTTTAAGTTTCTATCTTCCATTCTTTTTTATTTTTTTAAAAATAAAAACATCATTATCACAATCTAATATTTAATAGGATAATTTGTTAGATATTAGATTTAGAAAAATAATTGTATATAGATATGCTAAATATATTAATTTTTTTATAATTTATTACACTAGATCAAACATTACATTTATGTTACAAAATTACCCTTACTGACTAAAAATTATAATTTTAAAAATAAAATTCAAATTAAAAAATTCATAATTATTATTAATATCAATCAACTACCATCAACTATTTTTGTCACCATCACTATCACTATCCTTGTCACCACTGTAAGCTATTGCAATCCAACCAAACAACCAAAATAAAAAATAAAATAAAAGAAGATAGAAATAAAAATATTAAATATTAAATATTAAATAAAATACTTATTATACAAATTACTAACAAATAATATATCTTTAATTTTTAAATTTTATTATTTATTTTCATATATTTTTTACTTGTTAATTTTTTTAAAAAAATAATACTATAAAATTTAGTCAATATATATATATACTATATATATCTATTGACAAATATAATAAATATTTATCTACTTTATAATATACATAATAAATAATATGTACCACTTATCTACCACATATTTGTATCTAGCATATTATATGATAGATAAACTCATATGCTATATAAATTATAGGCTAAATAAACTTATCTACTATGTGTTTCATATGATAAATGTGATAGATAAATGTATATAACATATATATCATATAATAGATATAGGAGATAAATTTCAATACCAAAATATATTATATACTACAATGACAAAAATATTAGTAAAATAAAAAATTCATCAAAACAAATATAATTTTATATAACACCATCAATAACAAAAAATAACTTAAATAACTTAAGTTTTGATACTAAGTTTTATATATTATATGATATTATATACATATATTAATATATATTTATACATATCTATCTATATCTATATACATCTAATTGTAAAGAAAACAAAATACCATGGTGTTGACAGTAGTACCATTGCTGCGGTCAATACAATACTAAACTGCATATCCGAATATTCTTATTGATATACTAGATATCATCTTATTCTAGCCCATAAACATATCCAAATTAGTTGGCCCTTCTCTTACCGTACAACATATAAGTTGTGTTGAAATCCTTGTTGAGAATACAAAGCATAACTCTAGATATTTGAGATCACACATTCTAATATTATATGTATCTTAACTTTCCAAATACTGCGATGGATTTGATTGAATTTGTTGAACATCTATATCATCTTTCTTTAAAGATCATGAGTAAAAAATTTTGAAGAACTCCATTTCAAAACAACTCTCAACTCAAATGAACCAAATGTTCAGTTAATATCATCTCACTGCTCGTTCGTTTCTTATGTCAATTAAAAATAAATCATTAAAATGAAGGCATGTACCCATACAAGTGAGCAAAAATAATCATGAATCAAAATATTTTATTTTGGTTAAAACCGACCAGACTTTGATGTTTTATATTTTTGACTTCATATGATTTGCCTATTAAATATTAATATATCAACATTACAAATCGGATCCCACAAAAAGATGGTGAGAATTCCTCATCCCCTTGAAGGTGAATTCCTATAAGAAATGGAGAACTGAATAAATGGGATTCAAACCGTAATTTTATCGCCTATTTTATTCCATCAAGCATTCGAGAACTGAATAAATGGGATTCTTTCTACAGTTAAAGATACCCAAAAAGATAAAGCGATGTTATCAACAGCTCCTCACATTGCAAGATGACCAACTATATATATCATTGTTTTCAGCAAAGAGAATCGACAAAGACACCATATTTCGCATCAAGTATTCCTTAACGTTAACATTTACCACTAGCTTGGACCTTTATCTTGAGAAGCATCTGAACGCTAGCAGCAACATATATTTCAGTCCTGCTTGCCATTTCTTACTTCAACAGATCCCGAAACAGGTACCTTTGCGCCAGGTTCTCCTTCTCCTTCTCCTTCTGCCTGCCAAACATGACAAAAGGCAAACTAACTACAAGTACAAGCAGCATAAAACTCAAAATGAAAAACAGCACTACCAAACCCCTATGACCTGATCGACTACAAGTTGAAGTAGCAATAACGAAATGCAATCACATGTGAAAAACTTGCAAGTGTTGAATGAAATATATCACATAATACATCACACAAATGAAATGGAAAACTAGATCACACGACTTTTGGAAAAGAAGGGAAAAGGAAACTTTATTTGCTAAATAGAAGTTCAGTCATAGTTGGATACTGCAATCAATAAGATTTTTTTAACTTTTCAGAAGGAAAATTAAAATATTAATTTAAAATGACAAACTTCTGATATGAACAGAAAACAGTTTCATGTAGTCGAACTAAATAGCTAGCAAACAGCAACTACCTCTTCGTAATGGCACAAAAAATTACAAATGTTATGATAATCCACAAGCTAGTCTAGATTTAACATTAAAGATTAAGGATACATGCATGGTTAATGGCACCAAACAGTTCACCACCCTCTCTTAATCTGTTCACATACATTTCACAATTCATTCATCAAGAGAATGGCTCATCCGATGCCCTATTGCGAGGGCATGGGAAAAATAAGCTCAGCCATTCTCTCTTCTTACTTCTTTCACACCGATTCACAACTCATTCATCAAAGCAATTCTAGCCATTCAACTAGGGTTAAACTTCTGACAGTTTTGGAGAATTCATCATTCCCTACAAACAACGAATTGCAGAAGACTGATTTCACAACCAATTAAAGAAATAAAAAAAAAACAAACAAACAAGTAATATAACTCAAATGATAAAATTTGTTACTTTTCTGGCAGAGGGTTTATAAGGACAAGCTGGAGGAGCTCTCTCGGGTTTCCTATATTCCCATCCAAATAGCGCGTAAACTTTACCCTAACCAAAACAAGTACATCAAACATGTAATCTTTCACTAACAAAAAGAAGTGAAATTTGATGAAAATTTAAATTAATCCAAAAAATAAATTTACCATGAAATAATCGAAGAGCAAAGGCAATAGGTTGACGATTGGGACCAAAAACAGGGGCAGTAAGCAAGCTATACACACCTAATTGCAAAATCAATAACAGTTAATTTGGTATCGAATGACAAAATAACAAAATATTATACCGGAAAAGGCAGCGAGGCACGGAGAGAATCACCATTTTCGTCGGAAACTAGATTGGTTCAATTGGGATAGCCGACAGAGAGATTTGATCTTCACTACTTTATTTTTTTTAATTGTATTTAAAATTGAATTTGGGGTTTGCTGATGGTTTCACAGATCGGTCTATTTCAAAATTCAACGCGCAAGGTTTCAAGCCGATCCCAATAAGAAACAGAATACCTAAAAAAACAAAAACTCCTATTCACATAATTATTCCCATTAATCTCATATATTTTATATTAAATAATTTTATATAATATAAAATAGTTGGATTGATTAATAAAAATAAAATAATGTAATATATATCAAAATAATATAATTTATTATTATATTAAATAAATTAATAAATTAAATTTGATAGAATATATAAATTAAATTAATAATAGATAAATCCTTTTATTATAAATAATTTAAGCATCATTTTTCCATATCATTACCATATTAAATTTATAAATTATGCTAAACATTGTATCAATAATAACTAATTAATTTATCATAATTTATTTTAATATAAAACAATAATATATTATAGTTGATTCTTATTTGATTGAAATATATGCAAGGAAATTATAAGATGTCAACCTTTTAGATGATCTTTAAAATTATATCAATTTTACTTCTAATTTAAATTTTTATCATTTTTCTAATATTATTTACTTTTATATTCTTCTTTCATTAGTTATATAACTAAAATATCCCAAAAATCATATTATTCATTTTTTTTTCTTCCTTTTCTTCTCTTCTTCTTCCTCCTCTTCTTCCCCCTCCTCTTCATCTTCCTTTTCTGTATTATATTATTTTATCTTTTTTAATTTGTTGGTTCATAATATATACCAATAAATATGTATATATATTATATTTCATATAATAAATACATTTATTTATCAAAAATATTATATAATATACTTTATTCATCAATGTATATCATATGATATATATGTGTTTACTAGTATATATCATATTTATTATATGTTATATATTGATAAATGAATATATTTCATATGATACTATATTTATTTACACATATTTATTATGAAAAAATACAAATAAACAACAACAAACGAAATAAAAAATACAAGGAAAAAATAAAACAATAGATTCAAACCATACAATAAAAATCAAATTGAAAAAGAAGTATTAGCAATAGCTTGCAAGAAGAAGTAGTAGCAATAGCTTGCAAGAAGAAGAAGAAGAAGAAATCACTTATGTTTGTTTCGATTTTAATTTTCTTTTTTTGCTTTGAATTTAGTTTTTAAAAATATTTGGAAAGATGAATATATGGAGGGTAGTTTAGGCATTTTTGAATTTTTATTAATTGGATTTGATAATTTATATAAAATTGAAAACTTTATGATAGAATTTAAAAGTACTCTCCTAAAATATGAGTTATCACTAATTTCCTTATATATAACTTCTTGATTTATAACAGCCATATTTTGAACCTATAAGTTTATCGTTATTATTAATACACTTTTTATGGATATTTTGCAATTTTATTGAAATTTTCTAAAACTATATGATTTTGCATCATTTTATATACCAAATCAAGGACTTAAGCATTTTCATATTATATAATATGCAATAATGTAATTTTGGATAATTATTATATGTGATTGGAAATAATCTAAATAATTTATGACATTTTATATTTTTTAGTAGTTATACCTTGTAATACATGCTAGTTTTTGTCTCAAACAACATTATTATCAAAATATGTGCTTTTGTATTATGAATATTAAAGAATACATGTCACGTTTTTTGACTGCGTAACATGCTCCCGTAGAATGATTACAATTTTCCAATCAAGAAAATTAATAATCACCCAACAAGGGATCTCATACATTCATGAAGAAAATTTTATTTTATTTATTTTTTTATTATTTTATTTTTATTTAATCATTATAACGGTCTCCGATAAAAGTAAACAGTCATTATAATATTCATACCATTTTTATTAAATGATATGATGATATGCACATATTACAAGATTATAATTTATCAATTTTAGATGTACCGCCAAAGTACTTTTATAAGACCTTGCACGATTATAACTTATAAGAAGTCCATAATAGTTTTATTACCACACAGAAGTTGTTGGTCCTGCTGCTGCTACTAATGTTTCTCTTCCGAAGCCTTGCTTGTTCCTACGTTTATTATTTGACAAACGCTGAGTATAAAACTCAGTGGTGCTATAAAAATCATGCAATGTATAATATAACAAAAGTTATAATATAAAATTTCATGGCATTTATAAATCATGTAATATTGATAATATACTTTCCATGTCAATTATGAATAATGATGAATTTTCTATGCATAATAAGTACTACGATAAATATCATGCATAATAGCATCTTGTTTAATACTAGTTTTTATGAAAAATGCTTATTGATGAGAATACATTCATGTAGTGCATTCTCCCTCTTATCCTCATTACATCCATATGCGCATTTTCCGGGCTTTCGATAAATTATCACTGTAATTCT